>NQII01008065.1:46896-72481 GCA_002778355.1 Clitarchus hookeri | reverse complement strand
GGGGGGGGGCGGGCAGCTGACTTGTCCAGCTGTTCCTGGCGCCACCTTGCGCCAGCCCGCTGACGTAGCCTCTATCTGCAACTCCACTGCGGACCGACCACGCGCTGCACTTGTCAATACACAAGCAGAACCACCGGCGTGGAACAGTTTTCTCGAGGTACTCCCGTTCACTCTCCCGTATTCATTCTGCGGCTGCCGTATCTTCAATCTACTCTGTACATTCTTTGTGCCGGCCGAGAATGACGTATTAGAGACCTGGGTGATTGCAGCTGGCGTCAAACTACTTTACACTACACTCTACCTTTTGTAGACGTGATTGTTTTCCCATTAAACCTCTTAAGAGGTTGGTGTTTTCATTTTGCAAATTAATTTGGGTGATATCTCGATCTTCAACTTCGGTGTTATTGTTATGATTAATCCAATATTTGTTTTGGCACGCCTTGATTCAACCCTACAAAATGTCGGCAATTAACAAGTTCTTCACCGAAATGCATGTTAAATAAAAGTAATTGGCTGGATAATAGCTGTGGTCGAATCCAACAGGGTTGCCTGTACGAATTAATCAAATATGGCGCCAAGGGTCTGAGAAGTTTACAAGGGTACAAGTGCACTAGTAGATACCTGAATTCAGGCACAATGTTTGGCAACATCTGTCAGTAGAGGTTTTAACATCGACATTATAATGTTTAGTAGTATTTGCAGGTGCATTGCAGTGCGTAGATTACTGTTTGATAGTACGAGGGACAATGATAGTCATACATAATGATTTTGCAGTTTATTCAGATTTTAGCGAAAAGTGTATTAAAAGACTCAACAGCTCTAAGGTTAGTTATTTACGTTCTCCCTCAAAACACTCATTTTCTCTACCATACTATAGAAAGCAGTCTGCCTGTATAACTTTTACGTCACTACGATTTGTAAATGTCATAATAAATATCGGATCACCGAGTGCTACGACCAGTTCTCTTGCATTAACTGTTATACTTTCCATTTGAAAACAATTTGCAGAGCTTCTACTACTTCGTGCAGTTGGAAATTTAACTGTTAACACTGCAGTATGGCGTTTGATCCAGCAAGTCCCACACAGTTACCTTAGTTGTTCATCAAAGTATTGAAATAAGAACAATATTTCGTTTGAGAATGCAGTAGAGAAATAAATGGCTTCGAATATTATTATAGCTCTATTCCTGACGTTTTGATCAGTCGGGGACTTGGGTTCTCCCAAATTCGAGACAGACTGTAGATAAGACAATGAACTACATGATCNACGTTTTGATCAGTCGGGGACTTGGGTTCTCCCAAATTCGAGACAGACTGTAGATAAGACAATGAACTACATGATCGCTACTCTCTGCATTTTTTGAAAACCATCAAATAGTTCTGAAGTCATTTGTGCGATTGTAATACATGTTATATTTTTATTTAAATCCTGTATTATACTGAAAATCATGTAACTTAGCTTTGCACCAATTAGTTTTTTCTAATTGCTCGTCGTTTTATTGTTTTTGTTCTCCCTGTTAACATTTACTTCGTGAGGATATTGATTACCTCATTTTCTTGAATCAATAAAAACAAAAATGGTCTCTTATGAGGCTGTTATAAACATACTCAATATAAGAGACAGTTGAGAGACTGGTTGCAGACGGGTTCACAACTGAACGATATAATGGAGGGGAATAGATGACTCAGTACTAAAAGGACTGGTATACTTCGCATGTAANATAGTTCTGAAGTCATTTGTGCGATTGTAATACATGTTATATTTTTATTTAAATCCTGTATTATACTGAAAATCATATAACTTAGCTTTGCACCAATTAGTTTTTTCTAATTGCTCGTCGTTTTATTGTTTTTGTTCTCCCTGTTAACATTTACTTCGTGAGGATATTGATTACCTCATTTTCTTGAATCAATAAAAACAAAAATGGTCTCTTATGAGGCTGTTATAAACATACCCAATATAAGAGACAGTTGAGAGACTGGTTGCAGACTGGTTCACAACTGAACGATATAATGGAGGGGAATAGATGACTCAGTACTAAAAGGACTGGTATACTTCGCATGTAANGGGTTCACAACTGAACGATATAATGGAGGGGAATAGATGACTCAGTACTAAAAGGACTGGTATACTTCGCATGTAAGTGGTGAGCATATAGTTTCCCAAACAAACCTGCCCTGGTTGAGAATGGATGTGTGACCATAGCCATCACAATACTCCTTCCAGCATGGTACTTCATTGCTGTTTGGTCGTCACAGCTTATATGCAATGCTGCTAGAACCACGGAATGCTGTCACAGTTTCATATCTCGTGCTGCGCTTACTAAGTTTTGCATTGTAGCCGGCAGCTGGCTGTCCGGTCGAAGATGATGAACTGAGCAGAGATTGAAGTCACAAATCATTTGTTGCACAGATAAAAGGTCTTCCACATTGAATGCAACCCAGTGCTCNCTGAGCAGAGATTGAAGTCACAAATCATTTGTTGCACAGATAAAAGGTCTTCCACATTGAATGCAACCCAGTGCTCCAGTCCATCGCAGATTTCAATTCGCTCTGGCATACCGGGTATCTTGAAGTGAACTCTGCCGTAGTCCGCTGTAATATCGAAGTAAATGACTACATCTTCAGGCCAGAACTGCGGAGACATGATGCGATGAAATTCAAGTCACAACTAACGCTACTTTTTTTTTTCTAACCGACTCTAAAACTAAGTGTTATGCGAGCCCGCGGTAGGGACGGGAGTTTAGTGCGTCTCAGGACTAAGCCCCATACGCCTACAAGGAAAGGAGAATCATACAAGGAGACATGCATCACGGCAAAGAGGGATTGGGCTGCCATGGCCAGATTGTGGCCATGACAACCTCCCTAAGTGTACTTATAGCTAAACCACTATACTAAGAAGAGAAAGGGAAAAACCAGCATAGTCACCGTAAAAACACTTTCGACAGGAAAGAATTAAAAAATAGTTGCATGCATTATCAGATTTAACAGAAAAATGCTACAGGAGACAAATGGGTGGGAACCATGCTCTTTATTAGTGGGTAGAGGAAAAATACTAGTAGAGAGGGTGCTGGTCATAATTTGTAGAGTGGCACTGGCTTTAACAAGAAGAATGTTTTCACATCCCTGTGGTGAGGGGAGTAGCGCTATTGCCCCCCCNNNTTTTATATCAGCTTCCCCCTCTCCACTGCCCTCCCCCACTCCGCCACCATTCTGGATGCACCAGTGCTTGCTCATGATGTCTGCTAACTCTTTCTCTTTTACATCTTAAGTTAACTCCAGTTACCTGACACCAAGCAGGTGCAGGCCTGTCAAAATGCTAATACTGCTCATGGCATGCAAACACAGATTTTTTTTTTAAACCTTTGTCAAGTTTAACTGCCCTGCCTGTCCAATCGCAAACTCAACTCCAGTAACCTAAATGGTATACATATTTTATTCAGAAATTAATTTTTTCCATAATTTATCTCCTTATTGTATTAGTTTCTTTTCTCGATTTTGAAAAACAAAATGTTTAACTAAGTTTTTTTTACCACTACACTTAACACCTTTCTTCTGAAACGATGGGGTACATGATAAACAATAAAATAAGAGGTAAAATTGCTTTAAAATTTTACACATATTTTATTCATGAAACTTTTTATTTTTATTTATGTTTTCACATACATGTTAAGATATATTATTTTACATTGACATGCAAAAGAGTTTTTTAATGTCCTTTTTCTGCATTTATGTTGCGACATATTTTTGCATTATTCTTACATAGATGAGCAAGATAATTTTTAAGAGACAAAGATTTGTTTATGATAAATTCCCTGCTGTTTTTGTTTACACACACCGACACACCATGTGCCTAAATATAGAATTGGCAACTATACATTTATTCACACTATGTTGCTCTGTTCGAAACACTGTTTATTCGTATTCTTTGTTATTATCCACTGTCCTTCCCTATCGTCATCCGGTGAGCTTGTCTTTACCTCGTCGTGGTCCACTCGACGAACAGAACCGTGTCAGCTTCTTCGTCCGGTAGGAACTGTTTCCTGCCCCCCTCGTCGTATTTCGTAGTTCCTATGCTGGATGNTCACACTATGTTGCTCTGTTCGAAACACTGTTTATTCGTATTCTTTGTTATTATCCACTGTCCTTCCCTATCGTCAGCCGGTGAGCTTGTCTTTACCTCGTCGTGGTCCGCTCGACGAACAGAGCCGTGTCAGCTTCTTCGTCCGGTAGGAACTGTTTCCTGCCCCCCTCGTCGTATTTCGTAGTTCCTATGCTGGATGNACCGTGTCAGCTTCTTCGTCCGGTAGGAACTGTTTCCTGCCCCCCTCGTCGTATTTCGTAGTTCCTATGCTGGATGCCTTCTTTAATGATGATTGTTTCACCCTTGTTCAACTCCAACAGTTCGTCGGTGCTGCATGGTAGGGTTACGTCTGGCCTTATGTTGTACACTGCACAGGTTTCACCATCGTACTGGATTCTGTCCATAAAATACACTTCTGACTTGCCTTCGGTGTTCATGATGCTCGGGTTGTACGCAGGCACCAGGGTGTAGTAGAGGCAAGAATTATTCACATCATCACATTTTCACAGCATCCTCATACCGTGGGTGGCCTTACCAGTACTCAACTTGCCGCAACCCGGGGATGGCGTTGGGATAACACTTCACTATACCTGACTCGAAGGAGCTGGTGTACATCACCTCTTGCATCGAAGATCCTGGTGGTGGTGTGATGGGAGTAGCTGTGGCGGGCTTCAACCAACTGCTGCTGTTGGCGATAGTGGTCTGCGTGGAACCCTCATGTGCTGGAACACATTAGTCGCATGTCGTCGAGGTGAAGGTGGTGCTGGGTCGAAGACCTGATGTGATCAGTTGCATGAGTTTGGTGGTCGCTTGGTCTGCAGAGCCGTTCGCATTTTTCACTGTGCAGACCCTTCGTCGATGAAGGAGGTGGTGACGGTGGCTGCTGCTGCTTTGCGAAGTAGTGCCTTGCGCCAGCTGCAGGAATGAAGATTGTCTGGAATGGAAGTGGTGCAGCCTTCGAAGCACTCCTTGCAGGGCAGGCGGTCGCGAATATATTCGTCTTGCTGCAGGCAGGCTGGAAGTATCTCGTACATGTACCGAGCATCGTGGTGTGCGTATGTCAGCAGAGACTCTTTCTATAGAAAGGCCAGTTCGTTATCTGGATCTAGGGCCGCAAGTGACCGTAGCCTCCAGTACGCGACAATCGCCGAAATTATTTTCTGCCCACTGGGACAGCACGCAAACATCTGCTGATTGGCGATGAGAAAATTCGTTACGAGAAATAAACTGTATACTTTATGGCGAGCAGGTGACGACACATACACAACAAAAAACTTCACTGAAGAAAAATAAATGGATTTAATGAAAAAATAATATGAAAATAAAAACCAAATAAAAATGAAATAAAAAAATGTTTCATTTTTAAGTACATATTTTCATTTAAAAAAGTTATTTAATAAAAGTGACTAAAAATATTATTATTAAACATTCTTATTCTGGAATAATCTTCACAACGAAGACTTACCTTCCTTTAAATATAAATTTTTCCCATACATATATTACATATATGTACTTCTTTTAAACACATGTCCCAGCACATGTCCCGATAGCCGAGTCGTCTAAATCGTCTGCATGCCGATCCGGACGATATTTTGAGTTCTGCGAAAATTAGCGGCTAACTCTAGAACCAACATGACGGCTGAGAGAGAGCGACACCAGCTCCCCTAGATGTCGAAAGTTGAACGAAAGACAAGCGGAAACAAGATGGTGTACGACAGTGGCATACTCTAGCAGCAATAAACAACATTACAGGGATCGGTGGTGCACTCTAGCGGCGACTAGAGAACTACGCATGCGGAGCNTCGGTGGTGCACTCTAGCGGCGACTAGAGAACTACGCATGCGGAGCGCATGCGACAGATGCGAAGGTGAACAATTGGGAAACAAGATGATGGCGAAAACAAGATGGCAGCAGGAAACGTGATAGCAGCCGGAAACAAGATGGCGGACGGAAACAAAATGGCGTTTGTAAACAAGACAACTGACAAAGGTCAAAGACACAAGATAGCATAATCCAAAATGGCAGCTGTAACATCATCCTAGATGGTGTAATCCAAGATAGCGAACGGCGCCATAGTCTCCATACCTTGTCCTGGATTCTATAAAACCTATATACTACTTAACTAACCATTATTGAACTACTATTAAAAAATATGCATTTGATACCTGACAGTTCCAGTGTTGACAATCAGATCGTTCAATCAGTCCCACCTCGAACGCTCTCTCTCATACGAAGTAGCCCTCCACTAGAGTCGGATACCTCGACCTCCGCAGAACTTGCGTCCTCTCGTACGTCGTCGCCTCCACACACACACACACACTCGTACGCCATTAAGACATGTAAACATACTGAACATGGCCCAAAACATAAACATCACCAGTAGTACCAACAGGTTTACGAAACATCAAAATCTCATCTCCTAACTCCATCATTGATGTCACACTGACCATGGGTCGAGCACGAGACTACAGAGGGAGGAGATNACTAGAGTCGGATACCTCGACCTCCGCAGAACTTGCGTCCTCTCGTACGTCGTCGCCTCCACACACACACACACACACACACTCGTACGCCATTAAGACATGTAAACATACTGAACATGGCCCAAAACATGAACATCACCAGTAGTACCAACAAGTTTACGAAACATCCAAATCTCATATCATAACTCCATCTTAATCCTTTTACGTGAATACAACACAGGAGTCTGAGCTACAAAAATAATAGCAGTTTGATTAATAACACTTTCATGAACAGCAAAGGTTTTCCAACATATAATGTCTCTCACATATTTAATCAAACTTGTATTATTTCTGTAGCTCATGCTCCTGTTTTGTATTCACGTAAAAGGATTAAGATGGAGTTAGGATAACATGGCCCAAAACATAAACATCACCAGTAGTACCAACAGGTTTACGAAACATCCAAATCTCATCTCCTAACTCCATCATTGATGTCACACTGACCATGGGTCGAGCACGAGACTACAGAGGGAGGAGATNAAAATCTCATCTCCTAACTCCATCATTGATGTCACACTGACCATGGGTCGAGCACGAGACTACAGAGGGAGGAGATATCTTTCAAGACCTGTTTTCCGGAATATAGGAAGTTATAGTATTGATGTTGCAAAAGACGACAATGTGTTTGTCAAGCAACTTACTCAAGCTCAAGAGAGTTATGTTCTCATTAACTTCGTCTACAGATTTTCTCTACAGGTTTTGACTGCTCATCCTGAGCTACAGAAATATAATAGCAGTTTGATTAATAACACGTTCATGAACAGCAAAGGTCTTCCAACATATGATGCCTCTCGCTTCTATTTGACTGAAGTAATTAACACCAGCAACTGGAGAATAATGAACATGACGATAGAAGCAAATCTCTAAAATACCAGATCCAGGATGAGCAGTCACATCGTTGTAGAGCAAATCTATAGACGAAGTTAATGAGAACATAACTCTCTTGAGCTTGAGTAAGTTGCTTGACAAATACATTGTCGTCTTTTGCAATATCAGTATTTTAACCAATAAATCCTTTGTGTGCGCTGGAATATGAAGACGGCTGTGAATTTTAGCCTTGTTCCACGAAATTGTGTTGTATCCAAGGCGTGAAATTTTGAATGTTTTGAAGAATTTGTTGCACTTTGTACATGCCGGCAAGTTTATTGTCGTTGTTGGTATGGACACTTGATTTTTGCCAAAAGGGTTCGTCGCAGAAACTTAAAAATCCTACGTGCACTCCTGCGGCATTCCTTTGGTTATTAGTGAGAAGACATTGTGGTGGTAGTTGACTGGCTTGTCAGAATTAGGTGACTCCAGTACTGAACTTCTGTACGTCTCGGGTGTTCAGTTAGGATACCGAAGTGCAGCCTGCATGGAGATAATTTCGCGAAAATCAAGCTCATTTGTACATACGGAAGAATTTAGCGAGTTCGCTGCCTTGTAGACTAGACTTCACATATGTTTCTGTACTCAAGAAGATGCTATGTGTTCAGTGGGTACCACGATGGGAAACCGTCGTCGAGTTAAGGTTTGATTGAATGTTTACAGCTGGCTAACAGTATTCCAGAATATAAGTTGTGAATCAACTGCAGAAGTAACACACTCACAGAATCACGAGTGTTGGAAGTCAAGCTTATCTCGAAATTAACCCGCAAACGTTACAGGACCCTACTTATTTTGCAATCACTAAGAGCACCTGTTTTTCCCGAAAAAAATTTACATGCTACGTAGACTTCAATATCCTATGTATGTGCGCACTTCTGGTTTTCCTTTGGTTACCAGCAGCGTCATATCTTTGTGTAAAGACATCTTGCTTTACTGACCAATCATAATTGGGTTCTTATGGTGGCGTGTAAAATTTATAATACCCCAATAACTAAATTGGATTTCAGGCAAGTGTTTTGAAGTATCACTTTAGTCATGAAATCTTTTTGCGAAAATCGGGTGTCCCTACCAATCACAGTTATGTTACTGGGACAATAAATATCTGTGGAATCGCGGGCAAGTATGTAACAGGCGTAAGAATTTAAAATCACCCAGTCACATAAGTGGATCTGGGCTGAAGTGTTTTTATAAGCAGCTTATCGTGGAAGCCTTCGGCGAAAATCGCGCGTGCCTACAAAATGAGGTAAAACAAAGGTAATGACAGTTCCTCGAGGGGGTTTGGTTTGGTTTTTGGAGGGGTGAGAGGTAGGAAGGAAGGACGAGAGGATCGCCAGGTTGCCGGCAATCCCAGAAGGTCCTACCGGGTGTTCCCGGCCCCTCGGCGAGCCATCTGGGGCCCGGTTCGCCGGCAAAGTCGAGAAGCACATCCACCAACTGGCGGCCCGCCCTAGCACATGACGGCGGCCATCCGGGGCGCCTATCTCGGACCTACCTCACACATCCCCCCTCCCCCGTCATCCCACCCTCCACTGCGTCCTTCCTGACAGCCGACACTGGGGTGCAGGGGTCGGCAAACATTACCTACGTTCTCTCTACACACACATTTTTCGTGCAAAAAATAACAGAGCCGTAGCCTATTACAGATTACGACTGATTATCGAAAACTGTGTGTGTGTGTTTAGGTTTGTGTGTGTGTTGGTGTGTGTATTACTATATGTGTATATACACTCATAACTAGGTGACGTAATGTTCTTCAATTTGAAAAATACCTGTTCGTACTTCGAAAATGAATGTTATTGGAGAAATAATTAATTAATCATGCGTTTTGTAATTAACATAATGTTTTGTACACTGCATTGATACTGGGTTTAATTACCTCAGCTAATAATATGTGAAACGCAAACTACTCACATAGTCTACAACGTTCAGAGAGCGAGATTTTAATTTTTCTTTTATTCACTACGTAAAAGAAATCATTCAAAGATTTTGACAGATTTCTTGAATAATAAAGAAAACATTTTAAGGCGCAAGTCGGTCAAAAACCATCCAATCGCGAAAGTCGATCTCTGCTAAAGTATTTTTTTAATCATAAAAGACGGGGAAACCTTTCATGAAATCGAGCGTTGCTAAAAAAAATAGGTCATCTGTGTCGTTACGAAGATTTACTGAAAAGATCTGGCACCACAAATAAATGTTTAGTGGCCACAAAAATGTTGTGGTGGTAACTAAAAAATTTTGTTCATCTCAAAAAATATATTTGGCACAGTAAATATCAACAAAATACTTTGTAGCCACAAGAAATTTTTTTTTTTTTTCGTTGTAAAAATGCTTCTATGAGCAAATTATTTTACCTTTGCTTGTTTATTTCCCGTAACCAGCTTTGGCAATCGAGAAAGCTCTGAAATTTACCTACTTGATAGTTTGTTATGTTGTACAATCCAAACAATATTTACACAAATTCTAAGTAGGGCCTGCATTACAATTTTTCAACATTTTTCCTGTAGCCTGGTGGAAATGTTTTTGTAACTTGTTTCCAAGCTTTCGCCAGTAAAAGAAAAAAAAAAAATTATAGCCAGCTTATTATTGGTGGCTTGAAGTATCGCTACTTGCGACTTCAGACCTGCAAATTCCGCGAATTCATCTGGCCGNCCAGCTTATTATTGGTGGCTTGAAGTATCGCTACTTGCGACTTCAGACCTGCAAATTCCGCGAATTCATCTGGCCGCAACCTACTCTCCACAGTCCCTCAGAACACTCGAGCAGATTACGTTTGTTCGTTAGCGGCATCGTTTACGTGATTCATGATTCGGTCGAGCTGTCCGTTATTGGCTCACTGCTCTTCAGGGCGTGCCAAATATATTTCTTTACAACTCCTAAGTACCACCAACGTACAGTTGTTTCAAATTAAGCTTAACGCAGGTTGAATCCTGAGGNCCAGCTTATTATTGGTGGCTTGAAGTATCGCTACTTGCGACTTCAGACCTGCAAATTCCGCGAATTCATCTGGCCGGAACCTACTCTCCACAGTCCCTCAGAACACTCGAGCAGATTACGTTTGTTCGTTAGCGGCATCGTTTACGTGATTCATGATTCGGTCGAGCTGTCCGTTATTGGCTCACTGCTCTTCAGGGCGTGCCAAATAAATTTCTTTACAACTCCTAAGTACCACCAACGTACAGTTGTTTCAAATTAAGCTTAACGCAGGTTGAATCCTGAGGNAATTTCTTTACAACTCCTAAGTACCACCAACGTACAGTTGTTTCAAATTAAGCTTAACGCAGGTTGAATCCTGAGGGACTCCCGTTTTTCGCGGTAAGAGTTCGAATTAAAAAGTATTTAGGAACACTTTATCAATCCACTCTCGCGATCAGCATATTTTATATGTTTCATTTGCTACCCGTCTTAGGTGCCTGCAAGCGAATCACAGTTCAGTACCGGATTAACCAAAGTCTGATTTTCTCCGTCGTATATCACAATATCATCTCTCAAAACACGTGGCTAATAACTAATGGAAAATAGCAGGTGTGCCCTCGTGACCTACTTCTTACAGCATGTCTTCCTTCAGCTTAATGACCAGCACAAACAGGAAGATGTGATAAGAAACGCTGAGGAATATACTCCCGCGCAAATCGTGCATTGTGAGTGAAATGCGGTGCTCTCAGTCATATGATTAATATGACGTTTTAAAAGCCTTAAAGGGAATCACTAGTAAACAAATGTAAACTCCTCAAGGTCAGCTCTGGCCGCGAGTAAGCACAGGGACTGGTCCTCCCAAACGGAGAGCTGAATTTCTCTCACATTAATTCCGTAACAGTAGGATATTATTACACGTGATGAAAGCCGATATATTAATCTACAGATGCCACTTTGTACTTTTTCTCTTTTCCCTTACGCTGGAAAAGAGATATAGAGGATTTTTTTTTTCTTTTCCATTTTTATCTTTTTGAATACATACTTATATAATAGGATAACAGTGAAGATTAGAGGCTTTGGATGATAGTTTTTACTTCCCTTTCCTGGANGAATACATACTTATATAATAGGATAACAGTGAAGATTAGAGGCTTTGGATGATAGTTTTTACTTCCCTTTCCTGGAGAAACTTCGCACTCCCAGAACATTAATTAGCTGAGATACGCGTGTACGCGCTAACATTGATTTTTTGCAGACAATGTCTTACTTTAGTCTATTCGCGGTTTCTTCAAACTTTTTCAATCAAACCTTCGAATAAACACCTGATGTACGACGTGTTTGGCTGTTTCCTAAATATGTCACATATCACAAGCGTTTTATATCTGTGTTAGCATAAAAGTACTTTATTCGTTTAAATTGAAGTTTTACCTTCATTTCACCTAACAATTATAATATTTAACATATAACTAATACTAATAAAGACAGAGAGAAAATATGCATGTTGGTTATGCCTGGTAATAAATAGTTCTTATTGAAATATTATTAAACAGATTGCGCACGAACGCGGTGTATAATTCTTTAAGCTTTGTGTTTATGAGGCGGAGGAATATTCTGGGAGTAGAACTTTAACAGGGCTTCAGAAAAGTTGGAAGCAACCGTGCGTGGAGTACGGGGAGTTAATTAGCACCTTAATTGACAGTGTCCAGTGCATGGGATGCTGCACATGAAGTGGCGTTGATGTCCTGCACTGTACATAGCAGAAAACATGGTTCATTATGGGAATTCCCTCACATGTGGGACTGCAGGACCGTCCTTAGGGGTAAGCGACAGGTGCGGCCGAGCAGTGCTTTGTGGCTAAGGGAGCCCCACACCCCCTAAAAAATAAGAATTATTTTTTAAATTCAATAAGATATATTCAAACATTTAGCATTCGTTTGGTTGTGAGTTATATATATTTCACGATAATATATATGTATTTAAACATGTATATTTATAACATGTAAAATGTCTTATCAATAAAATGTTAGGCGGGAGGCGCGGGCCTTAGAGAGCAGAGTATATTGTTAGAAAGGTGATTGCGTTGTGGGGAGGGGGATTGACTAAGGAACGTCGCTGTGTGGTGGACATCATTGCTTGTTAATGCTATATTCCGTAGACTCATAATCAGCTGCTGTCAGTTATATTAAGCACAGGCAGGATTTTATTGGTCTCGATATATGACAGAGCGTCATACCGACCGCAGTACATTTCTGAACAAAACTGGGTTTGTTCCAACGAAATGATGTATTTATCTATGCAACTGAGAGAGTTGAAATTATTATTATTTTTTTCGTTTTATAGGATTTTTACACGGCTTAAACTTTTTCAGTTGGTATACTGGTTTGCCGGGAAGATGGCTTCGTTAGGAGAAATTTGTGCAAGGTCTCGCGTAAAGAAGTTTATATTTAAAAAGTTTTATAAAAGTTTTATAAAACTTGAAGAGCATACTCAAATAATGGATCAGCATCGACGGGGTTCAACCGGATTTTGTGACTTGGAAAATGTTAACCGCGTCGATTTTTCCACCTAAAATCATAAATGTATTTGAAAAATGGTCTCAGTTGTTTGTTAGTTATCATCAAAACTAAAAAAAAGTTTTAAAAAAAAAGAAGTGAGAAATTAGCTTTACTTTGCCTATTGAATTTGTTTTAATCAACGGGTAGAAAACACANTTTTAAAAAAAAAGAAGTGAGAAATTAGCTTTACTTTGCCTATTGAATTTGTTTTAATCAACGGGTAGAAAACACAAACGTTATCTCCTTTTTACACCTTTTCCCACCTGTTAACAAACTTTTTTTTTCCTCATTGTGCGAGCCACGAATGCATCGCTGCTCTCCACGTCGTCGTAAGAGGCGAGTGTTCTTCGTCGTAGGCTGCGTTCAGGGGACCAGACAGGCGGATGTCCGATGGGCCGCCACGTCAGGACTATGGGGAGGATGCTTGACCTCTTCATAACGATGTTTTTGCAGTGTGATGACAGTGCGGGCGAAGGTGTGCAGACGTACATCGGCGAGCAAGAACACTAAGCGCCCTTGCGAATGTTGTGCCTCGGCTCATCGGTGAGCATCGCACCGTAACGAACACTGTTGGTTCTTCAGCATTTTCCCTGATGATGTTCCACTTCCGACCTTCGGCATCAGCAAATATTGACTGATTGCCAGTTGAAACTGCTCTATCCGGAATCCGTAGAAAAGACACCACTAATAATTCAGTTGCAGGAAATCCGATAACTCAAACAGTAGATAATCAGTCAAAAAACCAGCGCATTCTGATGTGAAATAAACTAGGTGTCGTTACTCTGACACAAATGAATATTACCCTATACAAAAACATTTGCGGGTGTGATATGTATGGTTGACTTTTGCTGTTTTTCGTTGTCGATGATAGCGGATGTTTCCATTCCATGCTCTGGCGTTTACTCTCAGGCTCGTCCATGTCCCGTCACCTGTGATGATTCTCGTTTGGAACCCCCCCCCCCNATAATTTCTGGTAAACTTTCTAAACTGAATTGGAAGTTTTTAACCCATATGTCGTATGGAAATAATAGCACACATCTGGTTACGAATATGGAATGTTTTGCGTCGCTGCTATACAAAGTTGGGATTTTCCTACGTATTCGACTGTTTCCTGAGCAAATGCAGGAACGCCAACATGAATGTAAGGGAAATAACTTTACCGTTCGCGCTTTCTCACTCTACGTATGCGCTCACGTAGTAAATTTGCGATTAATTTCCTANAGGGAAATAACTTTACCGTTCGCGCTTTCTCACTCTACGTATGCGCTCACGTAGTAAATTTGCGATTAATTTCCTAAAGTGTAGAGTCATTGCTGATTTGCAATAATCAACTGTCACTCATCTATCCAAAAAAAATAAAATAATAATTTCATGTGTACGTTCAATGTTGTCATCAATAACGATAATATCCGTGCCTTGGTTATTTTGTACAACTCTGGAAACGTGTAGTTTTTCTTTCGTTACAAGCCCTAACTGTCAAATGTTTGAGAAACTATTTTCTCATTTGGCTGGGGCCAGTAATATGTAGTTAGCTACTCTGATAATGAATTACCATGATTCGCCTGCAAATATATACGCTGCGTGTAAAAAAANAGTAATATGTAGTTAGCTACTCTGATAATGAATTACCATGATTCGCCTGCAAATATATACGCTGCGTGTAAAAAAATACAACATCAAAGCAATTAAGACAGGCTATAGAGTTTTTTTTTTAAATTACTTGCCACAAATATGTTTNAAAAAAAATACAACATCAAAGCAATTAAGACAGGCTATAGAGTTTTTTTTTTTAATTACTTGCCACAAATATGTTTTGCAGTATTATCGCCACTTATAAAGACGTAAAGCAGACAGATGCCGACAAAAGTTACAAATTATCACGTGAAATAAATGGCAGTTGAGAAGGAAGTTGGTCGCTACTTTCAGTTAAGAGAAAGTGTTGCGGGGAAAATAATATGTATAGGTTGTTAACGTTGTTTTATTTATCGGTAGGAACAACCGATTTTCGCGAAAAGCGTTCAACGCCTGCTAGACTTCAATATCCCAAGGTCACACGTGCAGTTTTACTTTTGTTATTGGCCTTGTGTCTTCGTAGGAAGACATTTTGCTATTTCCACTGGCCAATTAGTGTTAGGTTTGTCAGATACCGAACGTATGTGATCTGCGGGCTGGCATTCAAGTAGGTGTATATCTTCCATCTTGGATTTATTTACAAATCTTCATGATTGGACATTAAAAATCAAAGCTTGGCTTGACGCAGAAGACTACTTAACAGAATTTTGAAGTTTGTACCGTTTAAGATATATGTAGGCTGTTCACGGCAAGCGGAGTATTTCTGAAAGCCCTGCTTAATATCTACAGTACTTGTATTCACATAGTGTACTATTAATTATACTGTATGTAAAATTAACATTGGCAAGGGCCTGGTCACTTTATTCTTGCGCTGGTCAAAGGCAACTTTAAAATTATTACAAAAACAAATATTTAAAAAAAAATTATAATAAAAATTACTACATAAATTAAAAAAAAATTATTTTCAAGTGTTTACCTAACACTTTTAAACTAAAGTTTAGCTTGGAACTACTTTCTCTCCGCCATTGCCAACTTAACTGTATACACGACAGTCAGTGTGATCGTTTAAATATACGCAGGCAAGGGCAGTGACATTTTTCAAAGGTTGCTTTCAAAACTGCTCTCCTTGCCGTGAACAGCCTTTATCAATATTTTCCCGCGTAGGATGAAAATGATTAAATAACGAGGGGTCCGTTTATCAGGACAAATATGAAACGAATCACGTGAGTAAAGTAGGTAGGATTTCGTAATAAATGTTAAGATGTTCCCTGTGCAGTAAAAAGCTTTGTGCCGTAGCACAAACAATACAAAGACGATGTCACTTTTAAGCTCTGTAATTTGCGAATATTTTACGAGTTAGCAGCACCTTATGATTAAGCATTTGCATCGGACATTTACAAAAAATATGACACGTAAAATTCTAAACTCCAAAGGCTCACAATGCAAAAAATAAAGATTAAAATACTTATACAAATACACAGATTAAATTGCCCTTTCAAAGTATTGCGTAGCTCAAAGAACAATAAATATTTAACTGACAAACAAACCAAGTAGTGTAAAACGTTTCAAAAATATTAAAAAATAACTCTGTTGACTAGAAATACTTCAAACACTCATACAAAAAGTTTAAATTGCTGCGCTATTGCTTATTCAAAAGTATTACGTTATTCCAAAATATGCAATACATTTTTAACTTTAAAAAAACGAGTAAAATAATATTAAGACGTTCTAAAATACAAATAGTGACGTTGATGACTAGATAAATTCAAGTTATTTAGTGGAGCAATTTTAGTAAAGAAGGACAGCCTTTTAGGCCCACTAAATCCTCCCTTGCGTGAAAATACAAGTTAAAATCTGAAATAAAATATTACGTTAAAATAGCGAATCGACGGTGGCAGTCCGCCGACCCCAACCATAGCTCAATCGAATAAAATAATCGACGACGACAATTAGAACACTTCAACAGACTACACCCAACGCGTAAGTCGTGGTAGCACAGTAGCGACAATTGAACTTCAAGTAAATCATTGGGCAGCAGACAAAAAACTATACACAACACGTTAAAGCAACTGGAACTATGCAGAGAAGCACGAAATGAGTTAGGCCGAAACTAACATTTATGAAGGCGTCCAAAACCAGAATTTAGAAAAAATCTAACTCACTGCAAATCCCAAGTCAAACACAATACTACGTCACGCGATTTTATATTTAAAAAAACTCTAAACTGATTAACAAATGAAAATCTGCGACCACGGCTCACCGTTTTACAAGCTCCGACATAATCAGCCGCTCACGCAACTAAATTATTTAAATGGCGTCTCATAGCAGCTTGGTTATTAAATAATTAATCTGGAAATTAAGTTACTGGAAGAATATACCTTAAATTCAAGATGGCGGGGATACTCCCCCATTAAGACGCGTAGCAGTTGAAACCACCTAATTGACAAAAGTTGATCTCAGCTAAAACGTTAAGAAATACAACTAGACGTGAAATACTTTCACATAAATTGGAGAGTCCCTATTTACTGGTAACGTAGGAAACAAACTTTTTTTTTTGCTAAGCCGAGGGTATTCTGTACGTGTCCGAATTTTTATAGGCTACATAAACGATAAAGGAGGTTATTTTAATTAAACTACCAAAGACCATGCGTAGGTATACATGGTAAATTAAATATAATTGTGAATTTCTTTCCCCTTACCGTCGTACGTTATAAAAGACGCCATTGTTTACGAAACCTTCCATCCCAGTCAAGACGTAAAGTTTGGACACCCCTGGTTCGCACCTGGCGTACCTTCTCTTCCCACGGCAGACGCATCGACTGTTGAGATTGTTATCTGGCATTAAACTGAGGCTACACGGTCCGGATATTCCTCGAAAATGAAAATTAGATTTTTAATTGATAAATATTCTAAAAACTGCTACCGAATTTTTCTCCCATATATAATGCAAGATTACAGTGCGGTGTCTGGTTCCCTCGTGGAGGGGAACACTTGCCGCCGAGCGTAAATTTATCTTTATTTTTACAGGAAAAAAAGGCATAGGCAGGAAAAGACGTGATCTTTGGCGGAGTAGTCTACCGTTTGTCAAGACTTCTATGCTCTGAATTCTCCACAAATAATTTAACTTATAGGAATGGAACAGCTAACGAATTATCTTGGTTTTGTGTTATATGTTTGCTGTTATAATAAATTAAACTTAGATAAATCCGATTACACATGGCTAAATTACAACTGGAAAATAAATAATTAAGAGTCACGAGTATTTAGCGAGTTTATTTGACGTTAACTTTGACTTAACAGACCCATATGATCATTATCCATTATAAGTAGATACCTGAAAAATTTGTGAGTTCAATGACATCAGGGCTATACACCATTTCCGTATGTAAAATCATGCAAATATCACTGTCCATTAGTTGCTGGTTGTATTAGCGGAAGACGGTGATTGGGTCTGCATTTTATTGTCGGTTTATTGTTGGCTCAGAGTTGTCCAGGAGGTGTAAAGTAACGGGTGGACCAACAGCATAAGCAATGCAAATGTACGAGGTTTTGAATTCTAGCTTGTCCCGAAATGAAACAGCGAATTTTTCAGGTCTCCAATTATAAGCAAATACACGAAAATTCCGTGAATTCATCTGATGACAAGCTAGACTTCAAACCAATGTACATTTGACTTGCTTCTTCAATTGGATCGCAGTTTGTAAGACACGCCTTGGCCAAATTTGAGCCAATAATTAACCCACAAAGTAACAAGGACCGAATCCCGTGCTACCTGGTCTGGAGTAAAACTGGAATATCAGCCAACGAACAACTAACTGGGGCTCGAGTATTCAAAGGATTGTGTATTATAGCTTGATGCCAAATTAATCCAGTACATTTCCGGGTTTCTAACCATTAGGACACCTTCTGGAGAAGGGTGTCCGATTGTCGCCTTCCACTGTGCCAGCAGACAACCAATGCGCTGTTGATATCGGCATATTTGTACATAAGACTGTAGTGTCTAGCCTGCAGGTCACTGAACTCGCGAATTTTTCAGGTCTCCAACCATTAGCAATAGAAACCGGGAAAATGCGCAAATTTAGTTACCTGTAGGCTAGGCTCCATAATTGTTTGTCTACTTAGCATATGTCAGCTGCTCATTGGCTGTTTGCTTGAACAGTGAAAGGCCGTGATTGTTACAGCTGCTTGTACCGCGAACTCAAGCCGCACACGTAAGAAAAATGGAGTCACTGAGTAGTAACATGATATAAGGCCATTCGCCAATCAGCACCTTGTAACCTTCTTGCCAGCTGGCAGCCCAGTGGAAAGGGAACCTTCCACAGTGCGCAGTGGCCAATCAGACACAATGCCCGTTCCCAGTGCCTCTCACAGCCAATCAGAAAACGGGTACGCCCACGTCAAAGGAACCGCCACGTCATTTAATCACCGTGTACATATCAACCCTGTGACATGGATAGTATTTCTGCTCTCGATTAGTTATCAAACATTTATGGAAACTCTGCTGAGTTTTTTTTCTGGCTGTCAGCTGTAGATTATTCCGTATGGATAGGGGCAGTGACATTTCGCGAAAAGATTTCGAGACAAGATCGAGCCCAAAGCACGGTAGGGTCGTCCAGCTTCTTTGATTGGCTAAATCATGTTCTGGCCCGTGTTAACCGTATGCGCACGAATCACGGTGGTTCAGTGTCGGAGTTACTTAGTCCTGAGTGGCTTGGTCAAAGACGGACACGACACCAGCAGCCAATGGAGGTATAACAACAGCTCAGTTGTGTATATAGTATTGGAGTCTACTGTGCGCTCCGATTTTTAAGCGAAAAGTCAGTGGCTCTACGTATGCAGCATGTGAAAATTGCCCCTTTCATGCCCATTGTAGACGATCATCTACATGTTGCGCAGGAAGGTTGTATTTGGCCGGTGCTGTACTCTGCGAGGCCCAGTGACCAATGATCTTCCCCGGGGATAACAGATTAACAAACGGTGCTACGCTATACGTTAAGACTGGTTCATATCACTGATCCCAGAACACAAAGCCCGAAGCCTTCCAGCTTACTGTTTGTGATAACAGCACAATTTTTGGTCAGCTGAAGCACAGCACGCATAAAAACATTTCTTATTTGCAACACCAAAAACAAAAAATCAGTGAAGCATAATTTTTCTGTTATCACGACTTTATTTATGGCCACGTTTCTTCAACCCATTCATCCACGCACCTGTTTATGAGCTCAAACATCCCAGTATAGTACCTGAAAAATTCGCTGTTTCATTTCGGGACAAGCTAGAATTCAAAACCTCGTACGTTTGCATTGCTTATTCTATTGGCCCACCCGTTAGTTTACACCTCCTGGACAACTCTGAGCCAATAACAAACACACAATAAAATGCAGACTGAATCACCGTCTTCCGCTAATACAACAAGCAACCAATGAACAGTGATATTTGCGTTATTTTATATACGACAATGGAGTGTAGCCTACAGGTCATTGAACTCGCGAATTTTTCAGGTCTCTACCTATAGTCCATTCACGGTTATTTCACAATTTTTTTTAATAGAACCTTTGAAAATGTACCATATGTTTGGGGTGTTCGTTCTTTTTCCTAAATGTGTCAGAAAATAGTTCTGATGCGAAATGTTATTAAATTGAGTGTGCTCAAATACGGCGCGTCGTTCCTTTGGTGTAATTTTCTAGACTCGGTTAAGCTTTGTTATTATGAGCCTGGAGGTAGAACTTCAGCCCGGCTTCAGAGAAAGTTTTAATCAATCGAGAATGAACTACAGTGTTTCTGTGTAATCTGTATGCACCTGCGTTGTGCTCACTTACGGCATCCATCGAGCTGCGTACCGGGTACTGTGTGGCATTGGCACCAACCTCTCGTAAATCACAGCTGTTATACACTGTTCAAAATTTCCCTATACTCGCGTAAATGTTTAAGGTGGTGTACACTTAACATACGGAAACACGCTCCATAAAAATAGAAACGGAAACGAGCTCCGTACATACAATAATAATGGCGTTGTGGGGAGTGCACCCAGGGCAAGGCAACACCCTCCGAGTGACGGTGTTTCCAGCTGGGACCCGTAGGTGACCGTCATCCCCGGGCATGACATGAAATGAGATCATAGAACGGAGCGACGCTGGAATTCAAGGGCGGGGGAGGCGGGAGTACCCCGAGAAAACCCGCCGGCACGATTCCCACATGCGAAAGTCCGGGAGTGAACCCGCCGGGGATCGAACCCGGATCGCCGTGGTGGGAGGCGAGCGCCCTGGACACTACGCCACCACTGCCCCTTCCGTACATACAAAATACGTGACGTCTCCGCATCTCCTACAGCTTCTGGTTTCGGGAACGAAAAATGACGAGGTCACGGGAAGCTTTCTTCGCCGTTTAAGGGGAATTATCCCCTCCATCTTGAATTGAGGTATATTGCTCCATAACTTGATTTCCTTAATCAGTATTTAAAAAACAAACTTGTCAAGGCACATGGACCACCTTTACAGTTATTTCGAAATCCAGCTTATATTCCTTACGTGATTCGTTTCACATCTGTAACCGTAATAAAAGGTTATCTCTATTTAATAATTTATTTCCCTTGTGGGAAAACATGGATATAAGGAAACCGCAAAAACTTGAAACTTTTTGTAGAAAAAGTCTTGTATGTTATCGCAAGTTTTAATTTTTAATGCCCGGTTATAAAGTTTAACTACGACGATTTGAAAAAAAAAATCTAAAATGGATGCGACACCTTTGCCTTAACCCAGAATTATCGCTCTTGCCGCAATTACACCTTCAAGTTCAAACAAAAATGTCACAAGCCACGTGTAACAATTAGCAACACTCCAAACACTCAAACATTACTAGTAAGTGGGATAGTTGGTGCCATTACTTCACTGCAAATAACAGGTTTGTACTTTTTTTTGTTACCACAACGATTTGGTAGGTTAGCGGTAATAATGTGGTATTACAAATTTTTTATTCGTGTTCTCACCCTGCTTCAGTACCAAGTATTTTGACCTTTCAGATTACCATTCACATATTGTAAAACACTCGTACAAAAAAAATTTCACTCATCTTCTTAACATATTTTTTTTTTAAAGTCATAAATGTTGAAAAAATTTACTGGCTAGTTAATGCAGAGGTTTCGCAGGTTCGCGAAATTGTATGTGAAATGTATGGAGAATCAGTCATTGAATATAAACGTAGGACTACTTAGTAATTTTAGGAAGATTACTTGATATTTTTATCAGTACTATTCCGGAATTTTACGGAATTTTCCTTGCAGTCTAAGAAATTCCAAACATCACACTGACCGCAAGAAATACACTGACGTCGTTGATCCTCGAACAAGATTCTTCTCACTATTTATAATGTACAGGCATTAATAACGTTCCTGCAGCGTGGATACTGAGAATCTAAGTCTTAAAGCCGTAATTTTTTTTTAAAGAGTCTATACACATAACTATAGCTGGGCCACAGAGTGGATAAGTAAACAGAGAAGAAACGGCGTGGCAGTTCGTTTCACGTGGGAGTACCCATTCTCTGATTGGCTGCGCGAGGCTCTGGGAACGAGTCTTATGTCTGACTGGGTGCTCTGTGTGCTGCGCTAAATTACTTATCGGTAGAGACCTGAAGAATCCGCTGATTCATCCATTGGCCCACGCCATATTTGACACTTCCTGGAGAACTCTGGTCGAATCGTCGCCTTCCACTGTGACAGCAAGCAACCAATGTGCAGTTGATGTCAGCATATTTGTACATAAGACTGTAGAGTCTAGCCTGCAGGTCATTGAACTCGCGATTTTTTCCGGTCTCTACCTATCGGTTAGGCTGACAGCTGGCGAATAGGTTACGAGGTTCTGGTTGGCGAATGGAGTTCCGACATTTTTCTGGCCAGTGCGTGACTGAAGTAAGCGGGTGTTTCACATTTTTATTCTTGAGGGGCCTGCCTACCTGGCGCTGTTTTGCGTGTCTGAGGCCCAGAAGCGCGGGTGCGATAAGGGTCACACTGCCACGTGTATCAAGTACGCCGTCGCCGCTACGCTCAAGGCTCTGAATATGAGTTCAGTGTTCTCGTCGTGCTGCGTGTATATACCTGTGTGGCTTTAAGCGGCAACATTATCATTTTATTGGTGGAAACTCTGTAGCAATGTTCAGTGCATGTCCCTAAACCACTTTTGTTAGTAAGCTACATGATACAGTGCTTTGAAAATAGAATTTAAACTGTTTTGGATTGCTCCCAATCGGTGTTTCTAATGTGCGTAATGTTTTGAAATTTTGAAAGGTATGTTCTTTCCACAGATCAGCGCATTAGGCGCAAGTTTAGTGGTTTCGTAAGGAAAAAACCTAGGATCTCGAGCATTCTGCAACACAGTTCAAGCGCCAGGTAAACTTCGCGCGATGTAGTTGGTAGCGGGAACAACAGGCCGAGCCCCAAGGGAAGCAAAGACGTGAGTAGAGGAAGCGAGGTTGTTCTGTCCCAGTTCCGGGTTGCTCAAGTTTCCGGCACGCTCCCGCGCGCATCTGCCCCTCTGTCGGGGGTGGAGTGAGGGGGTTGCAGTGTGTAGTGTGGTGCTCCGCAGGAGAGAGGAGGGGGAAGGGAGAGTTCTCGCACACGGAGGACTAAAGTGCACGGGAGTCTGCAGGCTTCCGGCCGCATGCAGACAACCATCTCC
Organism: Clitarchus hookeri; assembly: GCA_002778355.1. Lineage (NCBI taxonomy): Eukaryota > Metazoa > Arthropoda > Insecta > Phasmatodea > Phasmatidae > Clitarchus > Clitarchus hookeri. The sequence goes on along the minus strand of NQII01008065.1, from coordinate 49,299 downwards.
GGGACCCCGAGGTGCCGGGTGTAGGGTGCGACGAATAAGAGCAGAGTGGGTGGTNCTCGCATCCAGGTGCCCTCGGAAGAGGCCGGTGCCGAGGTACACACACACTATACGCACTCGCACGTGCGTCGGAGACCCTCTCCGTGGTGTGGATTGAGGGGCGGGCACCAGGTGTGTGTGTGCGTGGGCGCCACTCGCCTCGCAGATCTGCACCTGGATCCTCCATCCCCCATCCCCCCCTAGGCAAACAAAGTGGTTGATGTGCACTCCTCGCCGCCGGGGTTCGTGACGATCGCGGATTTATTTCACGCGCAGAAATGAAAAGTCGTCTGCCTCGACCAAACGGGCCTAGGAAGTATCGGAGGCGCATTTATGGTACGGTGGTCCCAGGGTTCGAATCCCGAGTAAAGCACGAGTGTGTTCATGTGGTCTTTTTGGGAATAGATTAGACGATTATCTGAAAAGTACGAAGAGGGGTAAGTTAAAGGTAGTTCTCGGCAATTTTCAGCGCTTACACAGATGATCTTTTGCTTAGCTTCAAAATATTTTTTTTTAGAGTTTTTTTTACAGTTTATTGTTGTGTTGCTGCATTTAAAGAGTTTTAAAATTTCCATGCCTAATTTTTGCTGTGTGTTATATGGTCATGGTTTTTAAAAAGTAAAGACTTAGTGATATCTCAAATGTCATGTTTTGTTAATTATAATCAAATTCTATGTTTATCATTTCAGATGAATTTTCGTTTCTGCAGTGCACGTTATATAACTTAATATCTTCAGTCACATTTTACGTTTTTTCAAACTAAGCCTTTGTAATTACTATTAATTAATTATTCCAGTAAGCCCTGCTAACTGGAAAAAAAAATCAACAATTAAAACGGTATGAACAGCGTATCAATAAGGCGTGTTTCTCATTCGCAGAAGCCATGAATTTCGCATCTACGCACGGGTCTCTGAGTTTACGTACATAGACTATTAGCGATCGCGAAGTGCACGTCAGTCACGTGCAGTTAATACCTCGAGATGATAATATCGTTTATGTTTAGAAACAATATCGCCCTTATAACGGTATTTTATATGTTTTCGGAAGTAAAACGATTTACTCGTTAGAGAATTGAGATAGCTGAATCATGAGCCAGGTATTTAACATTTTACCAAATGCTGTCGCTGTACTGACTATAAAGAAAATTATTGGAAGTTTCTAGAAAAGCAACCGAGGACAACACATCATTCTTAATAAATGTTAACTTATATATATTTTTTTAGAGAATCTATTTTCTGCTTGATATTTAAAAGTAACATGATTTAAGAGAGAAATAAAAGAAAAGGTTTAATTAGTTTCAGGCTTTTAGCCATTTTGTTATCTTTATGTTAGTGTTAAAAATGAATCCGCAGCACTTTTTAACCAAGATGTTCGATTTCATGTTAGCATTGTTTTCGAAGATAGTGGGATGTGTTGAAGTACGTTCTATAAACGCAACAGTTTGCGTGCCTATTATTAGGTTATATGTAAAACAATTCTGTACGCATTGAAAGAACATTATTTTACGGTACTCTGGTGACACCAAAAACATGCCACAGTTAAAAATTGTATCTGCTATAATTACACATTTGTTCATATATTTTTACTCATTGACTCTCAATTCCTCGACGTTAAGGGTCACCCAAATCTCTTAACTCATATATTTTTACTCAAGGTGTCAATTTAAAAGTGTCTTTTTAGAATTTTTTTAATATTAATAATTGTTAAGTGCTGTAAAGTACAAAATTTTAGAATAAGTTTGACATATAGTAATCATTTTCTGGCTAAATATCCTTGAAATATATGCTGTATTTGAAAAAAAAAAAAACTAAATAATTAAGCCAAACTACGAAGAATTTTTTTATTTTTTTATAAAGTGAATATTTTGTANAAAAAAAAAAAAAACTAAATAATTAAGCCAAACTACGAAGAATTTTTTTATTTTTTTATAAAGTGAATATTTTGTAAGTGTGTGTCCAACTGTGTATTCAATCTTGTGTTTTAAATGAAATTATTTACATTCTTAAACATTGTTACGAAGGGGCCTATTTAGCAACTGGAAAATAAATCACTACAGAGGAATCTATAAATAAACATGTCTAGACGAGACAACACGAATCGGAACTTTTGGTCTAAGGCAAGCTTGATTCATAGGCACTCAATAGCCACTGGAAAACAGCGGTATTAGGAAATCTCTGCAGGCACAATTTTGCAGGCTGAAGAAATCTGCGGCACTTCGAACTCACAGACCCAACGCGCGTTCGTGCGGCGTCCTCTGATTGAATTTTTTAAAAGTTTCCACCGGGTTTCGGGAACATAATAACGACGCCCCTCGAGCGCATCTGCCAGCCCCGGCTATTTCCAGCGGGTCCAAATTACCCTCCCCCC
>NQII01008065.1:20982-33187 GCA_002778355.1 Clitarchus hookeri | reverse complement strand
CGTACTAACCAAGCTGCGCACATCCGCACCTTACAGTCACCACACGCACTGACACAGGCTTTTCACTTCTGAAATACACGCTCAGTATCTACTTGCATGCGTATTGCGTATTCTTCCGCCATGTGTAGAATTAACATCGTCGTGGGCCTGAGCACTTTATAGACGCGTAGGCTAAGTGTAATTGGGGAAAATATTACAAAAGTGAATATTTTCCGTAATAGCTAATTCTTATACTTACGTGCATTTAAAATACAAAGAACAAAATTAATGATTTCATTATTTACAAATGTTCACCTGACGCTTTTTAATTAAATGTTAAAATATGGAACTATTTTCTCGTCCGTCGTTACCAACTTTACCGGGCACATGCCGCGCAGTGTACCCCTGGGAACGTACGTGAGTAAGGCACAGTGACATATTTCAAAAGTTGATTTCAAAAGTGCTCAATCGTGAAAAGCATATATAGGCTGTTCACGGTAAAGTGAGCACTTTCGTGGCCCTGGTTACTATTTCCTTTCAGTATTTATTTAATCTTTTAACCACCTTTTTTAAATAAATATCGCCATGTAAGTGACAAACACAGTGTGTTCTCCACCGCACTCGGAAGTTGACGCCTAAGGCTAAAACAAAATACATTTATTGACCATTGTTCCAAATGAGAGGGCTTTCGAAAGTGGTCACTTTACCGTGAACGGACTATATCCTGCTCTACGCGTCCTCCATCACCGCCACTCGACAAACGCAGCGCGTACTTCGCCCGTCCACGCCCACTTTAAGGCTCCGTCTCATCCACCGTATTATGTTTTCCATTCATGCTATAAACTTCTTTTCAATGAAATATATGAAAATTACTTATCAAAGCATGTTTACATTTCACAAAATTCCCTTAAATTGTACTCGTCAAAATTTTATCCACGCGTTATTTGGTCATTGCGAAACGGCGGGAATCTATTGATAATTTGATAATGCTCATGCAATAATTACATTACAATTTCACGACAACAGTTCAGAATTTATGTTTCTTCGACGGCGTAATAGTGTATATTTACAGAGAGGCATGTGTGGTGTTAGTTTCAATATAAGTGTACCTAAACAACTGGAACCAGAATTTTCAACGTGGCGTTGTGAGACCTAGTTTCAAACGTGCTGCAAATAACACATTTTTTTTACGCGGGAGTTGATTGCGTCGACGTAGCTCTTGTTTCGTTGTCACAGCCAATGAACTGCAGGCTCTGCGTTCGTCTATGGCGATATGATCCGTTCGTCTATAGCGATATGATCCGTTCGTCTATAGCGATATGATCCGTTCGTCTATAGCGATATGATCCGTTCGTCTATAGCGATATGATCCGTTCGTCTATATCGATATGATCCGTTCGTCTATAGCGACATGATCCGTTCGTAGCCCAAAACAGTAGCACGGGTCATGAATCTGTTATCCACACAAGGAAGATAATTGGGAATTTAGCTCCGCAGTTCTAATACCTTCCAAAAAGTACCTTCCTGTGCTTTACGTACACAATTATTTTACTGGGTCTGAACGGGTTAAAGAAACTTTAGTATCTCCGAGAACAGTGTTGGTTTCTACATTCAAAACAATATTCATAGTTCATCACATAAAATTTTGATTTTCGGGGAAAATATTTCTGGCAAAAATTATACTATTTAGTCGAGTTTCAAGTTTTGGTCTGTTTAAGTCCACTTTAGGTGTGTTCAGCGTAAATATTAAATCGGAATTCTTCATTACGCTCTGAGTTCAGTCGTGATTGAAATTTCACTCCAAAGACGGGATGATTTATTTTAAACGATTACACAACAGTCCCCTTTTTTTATTCGATGATTTTTAAAGAATTGTATTAGAAGATACATTTCCAAACAATTTTATGGAGATAGAACTGACCAGAAAGCTGGAATATTAAATTCAGTACTACGCGAGTAGTTTATGTAAATTATGTGTGGAGGAATTAGGCCATTTCCTTATTTATTTTGTTACGGAAAGTATTGTTAAAACGACCCCAATATTTCTTTAATACACACCCCTATGGCCAGAACTGTGGCTACGCTGATGGTTGCAATCGCTACGTAACAAATCGGGGTGAATATACGTCTGCGACGTATCGCAACGGCGGAAGAAAAAAGGATAACCCCGAGAAAAACCCAACTGCGAACCATTACGTCCGCCTCATTCCCATCGCGCCTGGAACCTTATCGGGCACGTCCAAAGAGTAGATAAGTATATACTCGGAGAGGAAATGGCTCAGCGGCTCATTTGATGTGGGCGTACACATTCTCTAATTGGCTGTACGAGTCTCTGGGAACCATAGACAACAAGTCTCCGTGTACAAACATTGAACTGCTTTTCTGCCAACACGACTAGCGAAAACGGCGTGAATTGGATTTGAGGTTAAAACACTGTTTAGTAAACAAGTGCTTTGATATGTTTGAATACTTTCTCTAACAAATATGTAATACAGTGTGTTTAAATTCAAAATTGGTAAAAGTATTTTAATCATATAAAAGTACTTGTCTTTTGAAAATTAAGATACAAACAAACTTGTTCACTAGTTATTGTCCATGTGACTTCGACAGCTGTGTTCCTTTGGGGGTGGGTGAATGTATGCGACAGAAGACGAATAAGCGGTGTACCTCGTATTTAGTCTACGCTCGGGAAGGACTGGTCCCGCGTTTTACTGCCTACTGCATACCGGGGGAAGGTTCACTATTGGCTCAGCTGCCAGCTGGCAGGCAACTTACCACGGCGCTGATTGGCGAACGGCGTACCGACACGGTTCTGGTCGGCGTCGACGTTCTGTCCGCGCGTACGGCTGGAGATCGCGGTGCGAGGCGTTGTTTCGCCTCTGTATTCTTTGGCATTCTGTGGTCCGGCAGTGGCCGAGTGGCCTGGCTGCAACTTCGCGGCCCTCCTAGCACGCGGAGATGGAACACGACTTTATTAGCATACTTCGTGCAGTTGTGGATCGCCCGCATGACATCCCACTCGCGAGGAAGAGGAGCGGTCGGCTGAATATGTAAACCAGGCACTTACGTGCAACGCTGTCATCTTTTACCTGCGACTACGCTGTAAAAAAATAACTGTGTTTTACTCAGCGACTGCCAGGAAGTATCCGCGGACCTAGCACAGGGAATTTCTTCCTCATTTACATATTCATGGATAGGGACGCCCGACTTTCCCGGGCAGAGTTCCTGTCCAGTCGAATTTCAAAACACTTCAGCCCGGACTCGCTTTCTCCGTCGGCTGGTTCTGAATGCCACGCGTCTTCGGGGCCTGCTGGCGAATCACAGACGTTCGGTGTTCGAGTAACCTAATTCCGATTTGGCCGCTCAAGCACCGGAGCGTCTTCTCGCGAAGACTTGCGGGCCAATGACCAAAGGTAAAATGCAGGCATGCGCGCAGGAAATTGATGTTTAGTTTACGTGGAACTCTTTTCGCGGAAATATGCGAGTGAAGAGATTTTGGCGGGCTCTTGACATAGAGGTCTTGAGAACCGATGAGGATGAAGTGAGGTGAGTATGGAGCAGCGCCGGAATGAAAGGGCAAGGGAAACGTGAGATCCCGGAGAAAATCCACCGACCAGTGGCGTCGTCCGGCACGATTCCCACATACGAAAATCTTGGAGAGACCCCGCCGGGAATCGAACTTGGTTCGAGTGGGTGCGAGGCGAGTTGTCTAGCATCTTTAACACCACGGCCCCGCGAAAACGTGGTGTTCCTAGTTATTGTGCATAATTATGGGACTGTGTATAGCACCACTAACGAGTTTGACAGATCTTCCTAACAGCCGAGACAATATTTCATTTATACCGTAAATACTGTATGCGTTTGAAAAAGCTCCTTTCTCTTGCATACGAATTCAAATTGCTTCCTTCGCGTACACAGTTCGCTATTTATTTTAACGTTATTTTTTTTATGCAAAGGAGATACGTTCTGAACTTAAATTTCAGTTTCAGATATTTCGAACGCAGCAGACCTTTTGTGTAAGTTTTAAAGAGAATTGGAAGTAAGTTCACTACAATCAGCGTGTCCTTTAGACATTAAAGACGAAACTGCATTGCCGTCACATAACGTTTCCGAGGTTGCTTATTTTCATTTTCAGGCAGGCTTAACAGCGGTTGAGCTGAGTATGGCGTATAATAAAATATTTCTCAGGAATATTTTCTGCCCAACGAAATATCTAAGTCTTAAATAAACCTTAACGCTTTTTTTTTTTTTTTAGCTGATCACAGTGCAATTTTTTTTTTTTTTTTGTTGCAGAGATGTTTGTAGCAGTGTCGTCAATTCGTGTGTTATGCTGAGTTCTAAGAAATGTATACTACAAAATTCATCACACCGTAGAAATGATTCCTTTGAGAAACTTTTGGAAAAGGGTTTAGGATTACTGCGTGTTCGTAAGTTCCTGAAGCTGATTTAGGTGTTTGCGAGCTGCCGATAAACATTTAAAAGTCGTGTGACGTCGCCTCCACTCTAACGTGCTACCCAGGCCGATCCACGAACCTGATTATATTCCACGTTGTAAATAAGCATATATACTAAACGCTGATTTGCTTCCGGTTGCAGATGTAGGTCTGGATAGACTTGTATCGTAGTTAGCAACAGGCATATCGTGAAGAAATCTATCACACATATTTTTTTATGAGCAGGCTTTCGCCCTCGCTCATTTGTTCATTGTAATATCCGGCACCGCTGTCAAAAATGCTAATATTATGCGTCGGAAACACCTCTACAGAAATGAATTATCGTGTCAAAATATTTTCTCCAGAAATTGGCATGAACTGTTATGCAGTATTATATTTTGTTGAATTTTCTGTATTGCTTTCCATTAATATGTATATTTTAACTAACGTGTTGAGCATTAATGTGTGTTCTTAAACCTCTGGTGTGAAAAATAAAAATTAAAACTAAATCCTCACCAACGAGAAGGTAAGAAGAAAAAGGACCATTTTAACTTTTTTTATTTTTTTTTGGAAGATGTAAGTACATACTTTGTGTTGAAAAATATCTCAGAAACTTTAAGGGCGAGATATTTTCTCCTTCTTTAAGCTGCGATTTTTAGCAATAATGTATATTCCGGTATTATTATTTTTAACGCAACTTTTTTTTAGTACGAGTGACAAAGCTCACTGCCACATCTGTGATCTTCCTTACAGTTAAAGTAATTATTAACGACACCTGAGTTTCATCACGCATACTAAACTATAGTATCGTACGTGCGCATATGCAGTTTTCCGTCGGTTATTGGCAGCGTGTCTTTTTAAGAAAAGGTATTTGTATTTGATTGGCCAGTAAGAATAAGGTTACTCCGGTATTGAACGGCCTTGATTCGCGAGCAGGCTCATTAGACGTGTAGCGGTTGACACCATTCAATTGCAGAAGTGTGAGCTAAAGTGCTTTGACGTACATCTAGAAATGAACTCTGTTCGTAAAAATCGTGTCTCCCTACTAGCGTTAGTGATTTGTCTCGGTAAAGGTTAGTTTGTTGGCTTCCGATGCACACGCTTCTAGTATGTCTGGACGTTTATTTTCCTTATTGGCTGTTGTCAGTATGAGGAGCTACTTCTCGGTTTGACTGAGCCGGTAGTAATTCTGCTGTAGTAATATTGAACACCTCCAATTCATCAGCAATTGCTATACCGTGTCATAACTGTATAATTTCATCATATATGTATCAGGACGATAGGCTACAGAATTTGGAAACGTATGTTGCCACAGAAGATTTTCGCAGTACACAACAGTCTCTATTTAACACCCTTGATTCCAAGTAGCATAATAAGACATTTGATACATCGTCATTAAGCTTCAAGCAACGAGCTCAGTTACAGAACTTAACAAAGCTCAATTATTAATAATGCTCTAAAATGAATATTGTTGTTCAAAATTATAAATTCAAGATTATTTAGACTCAGATAACTCATAACCATAAAACTGAATTTTCGGTTAAGTTTGTTTACAATACGTAAAACATTTTTAGTTAGGAGAGGTAATCCAAGTGTTATTAATTGTCTGTTAATATTAAAAATTAAAAATCAACTAAAGAGATTTTAACGCGTAAGTAGGTAAAGGAAACAACCGTAGGCCTATAGCAAAAATAGCTAAAGTACATTAGATTAATTAGGAAGTATGGCATTTCAACTGGGAGTTCACAAATAACTAGCATTTTATTAATTCAATGTCAAGTCGTGTCGCAATTCGCCCTTGCCCACTCTTGAAGCCATAGGGAGGCCTCTCTGCTGTCCCAGCTTGAAGGAGAGAGAGCGAGAGGGGGAATGAACGACGATCTCGCTGCAATTTTTTGCACCCTCTGGGGCATCCATTTTGCTAAGTCTAACTTCGAATTTTCAGATAAACGGTATATCATTTCTTTCATATCAAGAAGTATTGCAAATATTTTATCAGTTTAACGTAATTGTAACGATTGCGAACTATATAAATTCAGCAATACTCTTTATCGTATGTAACATAAAGAAACGTGGTTATGTTTCGGTTGTGTGTGCACATATTTTTAATTCTCTACTTCGCACGCGATAGTAGATGTTCTAAACTCATGAAAATATGTAAAATTACATTAAGTTGATATTTTAAAGAAAAAAAAACACTGTAGTTTTATTTGGGAACTGTTAGAAGCGATCTTTCCTGTCAGAGAAGCAATGTGGAAGCCTCGCAGATGGTGCACTTGGACAGAGTGAGCCAGTGTGTACGAGAGCGAGAGTGGAGAGAGAGAGATAGGTAGGGAGAGAAAAAAAATGGAGAGAGGGNGATGGGTAAGGAAGGAATGGAGACTGGATGTCCCAGGGGGAAAAATCGCTGTCCCAAACGTATACGAGCGAAGGGAAAGACTAACGTCAATGATAGCATGTAATCGCACTACGATACGTTTGTAAGAACAAAACACATTGCCAGTCGTGTAAGTGTATTTCAATGACAAGAAGTGCACTTTAACATGGCGGACAGTGAACAGAGGTGTGCAGATTGCCAAGGTGTCATTTTCAGCATCTTCGGTAAACAACATTTTGCATAATCCTTTGCACGTTTTTTTGCTCGTAGATGCAGACTATACGCGAGATTTCCAGTATTTCAAGAATCGGGGATGAAATAAGTAGGTAATCTTATTTAACCCTCTACTGCCTTATGTGACGCCAAAGTCACATGTCAATTCTCTCACCGCTCGTTTTTATTAATTACACTTCTGTAACATTTTCTTGTAAAGGAGAAAAATCAGCTGATGTTGCACATTGTACTTAACTACCCAGTGTACCCTCCATTATTAATAAAATATCATTTATAAAATTTTACCTTATTTGTGTTTAATAATTCAGCCTCTAAAACACGCGTGCATGTTTTTATTTTTTCAACATTAGTAGACCAATTAATTCTGGCATTAGGGAGTTAACAAGATAAGCCACAGATCGAGGAAAAACTATTCCCACTCATGTAAAAAAAAAATCTGAACATTTTAAAACACAACTATTTTTGTGCGTTTATTAACTACACCTGGGCTATGGAAGGGTGAAAGGTTCCCTTGCGAAAGTGCCGCTCTTTGCATTGCAAAAACGCGAGTAGTGTTATTGTACGCGAGCACTTTGAAACGTGTTTCGCGGTGATGCGGTAGTTCTCGGAAGCCCGTGAGAGTATCAATGGCCACGAGAACGGAGGCACAGCTCCTAGCACGCGACTTCTCGTCTTCGTCGTTTACAGAAGCGATCTTGCCCCACCGGCGAGGTTTTGCCCACCCCTGCCGTCGTTCAAGACGCCTGCCTTTTGTCGGCGCCTGCCCGCCCCCTGCTGTTCCGTGAGCCACCGAACCCGCAATTTCTCAATCTGATGTGGAAGCGACGGCGGTGGTGAAGGAGTCCTGTCCTCGGATTGGGAGGGGGGAGGGGTGAAGGTAGCTTGGGGATAAGCGAGAGAGCGAGCACTTCCCCGCGAAGGACGAGATGACAACGAGCCCCGTAGACGACAGTGCGAATATCCGCCTCCCCCTCCCCCAGGACCTTCTGCCCGTCCACCCGCTTCCCCCCTTCACTTCTTCGTGTTCGAAGACTTTTCGGAAGGAGCGGCGGCAGCTGTGTAGCCCGCACCTACTACCCGCACAAAAAATATCGGCAGCCCCTGGCGTCTACCAGCAGTCCTGAAGACATTCGCCGGAAATACCGGCTGATGTTTCTCTACGCATGGACCACGAGAAACTAACTGACTGTGTCCACGACTTTTGATATCACGCCTTTATTGCATGTCAAGACATTTAATTGATTCTCCCTTCATCGCTGACAACTTACTGTCGGTAGGCTAGCCAGTATGTCCAGCAAAATACATGCACATAGGCGCAGACATTTCTTTTTTCAAAGGTTGATTAAAAATGGCTTACTTAACCGTGAAACAGCTCTAGAGATAATATAAATCGCGTAACTGCTGTTCTTGCGTTTAACACTACTTTTTATAGCACATTTACTTATGGCTTTCTTTGTTTCACTTAATCGGCGCATGAATAAAGTAATCCGGTACATGGCAATGTTAATTGCACGTATGACGGAAGGGTACAAATTATGCAGGCGGGCTTTAAAAAGTGCACTCGAAAGATCCATAATTTCAATAGTACAGTACCTTAGAGTGTACTGTGCATAATATGTATTATTATCATTTTCTGAGTGGCGAATCGACGAAACTCACAAACAACCAACGGTCAAAGTTGGCTGTAAATCAGAGTGGTTTCACTGGACCAACTGAAGAAAACTCGCGGGCTTTCACAACATTTACTAGCTACTTTTACTTTCACTCGAAGTCAGAGTGACAGTAATACGCGCTGCAGGACAGAACTGAATGCGTAAGGTGATGGAACACTCAGTTGGGTGACAACTGGGGTTGAGGACGTCACATTCCCTCTCTCCCCTTAAAAAAAATTATAACGAAGGGCGCCAGGGCACGCTAAATGATGACTGCCGTGTTAAACTAACCGGGAAGTGATTTTAATGTAAAGTGAATTTTCGCAACAACTTGTATTAGTGAAAACGCATTTCCCATTCTTACTAACGTTTTCACTGCTATATTATAGATATGTCTTTGTCTGATGTGTTACATGTCATTTGGGTATTGATCGTGCCAAAATAAAACTTGAAATGGGGTAAAAATAAGCAAATGGGGGTGGGTCTAGAGGCTTCACCCCTTCCCACTAAATTGCAGCAGTTTTTTTTTGCCTCCGACAACTTTGTGGCAGCAACGTTAGCAAACATGACATGGAAATCATTAACCTGTAGACAGAATGTGAAATTTACCATACCTCACATCTAATTATACAAGACTACCGAGTCCTGTTAACATATCAGTGTGGTAATTTCAATAATTTATTTAACTTTCCCTCTAGAAAGTATACTGTAGTTACCGTGGATGCATATGCACTAGAGTGGTTAGTTTGTAAGCGATCAATTGCAGGATATTTCCCCCGAAACAGCATTAATTTCTGCCTCAGCAGGCCTACGCGGCAATGCTTACAACTTCCGTGCAAGAAACTGTGGACTTATCACCCATGCACGCTCACAAGTGTAGTCACCGTATCGATACAGAAGGAACAGCAGTACTAGTTTCGAAATCCTACAAACAGATTACTTAACCTTGTAAGCCCAACCAGTGGTTCCACTAATTGCCGGGAGATTGTGCCTGCTGTTAAGAACACAGCACGTGTCCGCGAGGCTGCTTTTGAATTGCGAAGCACACTCTTGCGCGACTGGAAATCTCAGGCACATTTGTACNCTTAACCTTGTAAGCCCAACCAGTGGTTCCACTAATTGCCGGGAGATTGTGCCTGCTGTTAAGAACACAGCACGTGTCCGCGAGGCTGCTTTTGAATTGCGAAGCACACTCTTGCGCGACTGGAAATCTCAGGCACATTTGTACGAGAGCTCACAATCCTACATGTAACCAGTGATTTGGTGGATGGTACTGATGAGCATCGTCATAGAACAAGGGCGTAGAAAGCATACTTTTCCAGTAGAAACTTGGTTACCATAAACTCCACCTCCCCCCAACCCGTCTTCTACGCCCACGCCCATGAGCGACTGAAGAAAGCTATGCTGGCTAAACTTTTATTTCAAATTTATTTTTAAAAAATTGTTGGGACACAGAATGTACTTTTGATTTCCAAGACTGCTGGTACTTTTACAATACATACTACTCGTCATTAGGGAATAATTAATAATTTATAGATAAAAAAATAAGTAAAACTTAAATTTAACGTTAACACTTGTGATACATGACATATTTAGGAAGTAACCATACAAGTGAAACATGAGGTGATTTTTCAAACGTTCGCTTCAAAAAAGTGCGAAGAAACCGTGAATAGAGGCCCCAGAAACAGTTTAATACTTTACTTAATTTCCATAAAGGACTTTCCTGTACGCATTCCTGAGAATTATTTTCTATGATGTCTTGAGCCAGGTCCTGGTTTTTGTATGTAATATCTTTCTTTTTTCGCCCAGAGCGTAGTGCAGGTTGGTCGTGATCTATGTCTCACGGGACGGCCAACCGGACATCTCTCCCCCGCCCTCGCGCAGTCAGGATGGAAAGCCGCACGGCGACGGTTGCTAGAGCTCTTGTGGGAGTAGAGCGCGCGAGGCATTCTCAGAGGGCCTGTTGTTATCGCCGCGCCGGCTCGGAGATAACACCTCGCGNCAGAAAGATTCGCTTCTGTCTGCGGCGCGGAACCCAACTCTCGTCTCTATACCGCGTGTCGCAGACCAACATCGCGGACGCCTGCATGTTTTCAAAGTAGCTAAGATAAACTTGGTTAGGAAACTTGTGCCAAAAAATGTTTTTAATCTAGCACAAAGTTTTTTATTTTAGCTAAACGGTTCTTGAAAGCTTTCAGAGGAGCTGGCTAGCAAAATTTTCTAAAAAAAAATGTGTATCTGCAGACATAGTAGCCTACGAGGTGTAACTATCGGTAAATTAAAATGTTCTAGCAAATTCGCTTGTCAGAATCATAATTTACAATATTTTTTTTTAACTTGTGAATGAAATAAATAAAACATTTTCCGAAAATGAAACGAGGGAAGTTGAATAGGTATTGTCTTAATACATTTTATAAAACTTCAAGAACAGCCGCAGATAAAAAAAAATACAGATGTTTTCTTCTATGTAAAAAATAAAAATTATGAGAATTAAGTTTCTCGCTTCGTGTGATTTACTTTTATTCTATGTAAATTATGTTATTTCTGCAAGTGAATTAAATTTTAATGTTTTGTTTATAAAAAAAGGTGCAATTTTGACTTTGACACGCGATTATGAAATAAAAAAACTACAAAACTTAAAATATTTATTTGCTAGAAACTACGTTACATAAAATGTCAGAAAGCTCATNATGAAATAAAAAAACTACAAAACTTAAAATATTTATTTGCTAGAAACTACGTTACATAAAATGTCAGAAAGCTCATAATTGTTCAGCATAAATATAGAAAAAAAAAATTTCCCCCTATTCAACGACTTTGAACTTTGTCCGCTAGGTGCGCTCGGGTTAGCCTCAGCTGCTGGGACTTATAATGCCTGGTGAGGAGGCACAGCGGTAGAGCACTGGCATTGCATTCGGAAGGACTCGTGTTCGATTCTCGCACGGTACAGTCATCCTGATTTCGGTTTTCCAGAGTTTTCCAAAATCACTCCGGGCGAGTGCTGGTGTGGTTCCTCAAGGGGCCCGTCTGCCCGGCGCTCGAACTTCGCTGCAGTGTGTTTGAAATCCCGGGTTTCTCACGAAACTATTGAACGTGTGTCCTATGCGCTAAACTACGAAAAGAACACATACTTCAGACTATGTCTGTCGATTACTATTAAGACGTCATGCACATTATAAACACCACTTCAGAGCACTCCAAAATGGTTAAAAACAGCTTTTTCAAAGCGCTGTATTAAAAATTATAAGCGTCGTATACACACAAAAGTACTCTAGAGGCATGCATTGAACCTTGCTACAGACTTCACACTAATACATTTATAGGGTCACCGCTTAAAGTCCCATAGGTACACGCAGCACTACGGGAACACTGCATGCCAGTTCAGAGCCTTGCTTGTAAGGGCGATGGTGCACTTTGTAGCGCGAGCCAGTGTAACCCTTACAGCTCTCGCGTTTCTCGGCCCCAAACGCGGTAAAAATCCCCAAGCAGGCGGGCCCCTTAACACAGGTCCTGGCCGATTCCTCCCCCCC
>NQII01008065.1:7448-20966 GCA_002778355.1 Clitarchus hookeri | reverse complement strand
GCTCATGTCGCTATACAGGGGTAACCAAAACACAAAGTAAAAGTAAAGCATCTGGCGACTGCGAATAACTTACTTCCTCCGCACCACTCATTCCTGTGTACTGCAGCATTGACGTCAATACTGCTGTAGTGTCCGACCATGAATTGCGAATACGTCTTATCGTGTGCACCTTTGACGTTTATTATCCATTTGCACTTGCTATGGTAATTACTGCTGTACCTGTGTCCTCGATAGTTTTGTTCAGGTCTCTCGTATGAGTGTTAAAAAATTGAAAGTGCCAAAAAAAAAATCCCTCATCTCATGCAGGGTCTAACTGTCTCGACATCTGTGTACGCACGTCTTGTTTCTGAGACAAATTGTCGCAGCTAGTTTTGAATAGCCCTTTATTCGGAATATTCGCACGTATACCTGCCTATAGGCCTACTCAAGGGGATACGTACGTATAATATAAAACTGGTCTTAGTAAACGCAAGTTNACTGCGAATAACTTACTTCCTCCGCACCACTCATTCCTGTGTACTGCAGCATTGACGTCAATACTGCTGTAGTGTCTGACCATGAATTGCGAATACGTCTTATCGTGTGCACCTTTGACGTTTATTATCCATTTGCACTTGCTATGGTAATTACTGCTGTACCTGTGTCCTCGATAGTTTTGTTCAGGTCTCTCGTATGAGTGTTAAAAAATTGAAAGTGCCAAAAAAAAAAATCCCTCATCTCATGCAGGGTCTAACTGTCTCGACATTTGTGTATGCACGTCTTGTTTCTGAGACAAATTGTCGCAGCTAGTTTTGAATAGCCCTTTATTCGGAATATTCGTACGTATACCTGCCTATAGGCCTACTCAAGGGGATACGTACGTATAATATAAAACTGGTCTTAGTAAACGCAAGTTNCACGTATACCTGCCTATAGGCCTACTCAAGGGGATACGTACGTATAATATAAAACTGGTCTTAGTAAACGCAAGTTATGTTAAATAATAAATAAAATCCCCCCCCCCTCCTTCTTCTTCAGAGATTTACGGTACGTTTCCCAGGATTTTAAACTTCTAACCGCAGAAAGAAATGTGTCCGGAGATGCATCTTTGGACGAACGCGTTCTTTCTTTGTTGTGGGATTTTTAACTTCCCCGATTGTCCTGTGCACGTGTATATGAAGTGCGACGTGACTTCTTGTTTATGGAGAGCTTCGAACCGCTTTAAATAACAACTCCATCTTTCGATATTCGTAAATGTACTGCGGAACAGTTTAATTAGTCTTGCCACGCAGGAGCGAATTTTCGATTTGCGGTTTTTTTTAATGTGTCAGCGTTTTGCTTAATGGTTAGCGAATACAACTTCAACTGCTAATGACCTTGGTTTGACACCAGGCTTCCCCCGTCGTGAGCCATCTCTGCCCCCATTCCTCATCACATCCAAATCCTTCTTCAGGCTCTCATCGTGTAGGACAGCCGCTCGTATTGGCACNCTCTGCCCCCATTCCTCATCACATCCAAATCCTTCTTCAGGCTCTCATCGTGTAGGACAGCCGCTCGTATTGGCACAATCACCACCTCGCGCGTTTTGGCAATGCCTCAAAGTTCTGGAAGAATAAGCGCATGGTTGTTACGTCGATATCTATGAGAATTTATAAAGGAGCAAGTTGAAAAAAAACATTAGAAGTATTGTGCTTTAGATTTTACTTTTAGTATACAGACTGGAATTAGAATGTCTTCTGCTCGTACTCAACTGAGAAACTTCCCCTCCTCTTGGCTTTTGCCTATCGAAGAATCTGTCTCTATCTCAATTTCCTGGCCGTAGACTTAACTTTCGAAATATTTGTACTTGCGTGAACGTAATGTAAATTACTGTTTATTATCGCGTCTGCTTTATGTCTGTGTGCTAGCAAGGGGGCGGTTTGCCACCTATTTCTAAACGTACACGTAATAAACGCCCTACTCTAACCCAGAACCCTTCGCACCGTAAGTTGGTTCCAACCAATACTCTTGCTAGCTGAGACACGGGACACGTAGATGTCTAGTAAATCACTTAGTACTACGAAGTACGATGAGATAATCTACTATTAAATATAACAAACAATTTTTTTAAAAATATATGTTAACGTATTTATAACTTTGCCAAAATGGAGATCGATTGCTTGGGAATTATTAACTAGCATAACTNAAAAATATATGTTAACGTATTTATAACTTTGCCAAAATGGAGATCGATTGCTTGGGAATTATTAACTAGCATAACTTCTTTCGCTGAAATTTGCGTAAAAAATATTACATGAATTACGTTTGCTCACGCATAGGTAAGAATAACAAGTAAAAAAATTTGGGTGATTTAGAATTTTTTTGCAAAATAACAAAAGGTTAGAACATTTGGCACCTTTAGAAACACTGATTTATTGACGAAAGTTTGCGGAGGCTGGTGGGTTTGAGTTGTGCTGCCTTGTGAAGCTGGTAGCGTCACATGCGCCGTAGTTGTGAGTGACGTATTCAAGTGCAGCGGAGTCGTACCCGTGGTGTGTGTTTTTGCCTCCTCCCCCTTTGCCCCGCGTTTTTCATTCAACCACACCTTGACGGAGGGGGGAAGCCGCTAGAGTTGCAGCTGTTCGCGTCGCGCTATGTTATAAGTATAGGTCGGCCCGAGGTGTGGATAGTCAGTGGAGGGTTGGACGCGCTACCAGCAACTTCCTTCCTCCCCAAATCTCACTCCGTCTCGATCGTGCGAGCGCATGCGAGTGCGACAGCGACAGCTACGGCAGGGAAAGTGGGAGCACAACGGGTGACATCTGCCGGTGGCCGGGAGAAGCCCGCCCTCGCCGCAGCGAGTTCCGCGCGCCGCCGCCAGATGCCAGCGCCGACGCTGCGCACCCGAGCACGCAAGAGTTCCGCACCGGAGTTCTCAGTCTGCTGGCGACCCGCGTCCTGGTCGTGTTTAGTTCTCGTAGCGCCGTGCGTGTGAATGTGTTTTTGTGTCCACCCGGGTAGCCGTCGACAAGCTCTCGCGTAACGCTTCGGGTTCGTTTTCGAACACGTGCATGGAACTTTTATGTAATGGATGTTTATGTTTCGTGTGTCCGGTGTCGAGAATCGTACGAGAGGATTACACATGAAGTTTGAATGTGGTGTGTGCTGCGAGAATAATGGGATAAAATAACACAGTAGTACGTATTTTTTTTAAATCTTGCCGAGGTTTATTTACCGCCTGTGATAACCACCTTGCTATTGGATAAAGTGTTTGTTGTCTCCCCCAGAGTGTGCCGTGTTGTTTCTCTGTTGTTTACNTGATAACCACCTTGCTATTGGATAAAGTGTTTGTTGTCTCCCCCAGAGTGTGCCGTGTTGTTTCTCTGTTGTTTACTTACACAAATGTGTCGGTCGCGGGGAGTTAAGCAAATTCAGTGTGCTGTGGTTCTGGTGGCGTGCAGCTGATTGGNCTTACACAAATGTGTCGGTCGCGGGGAGTTAAGCAAATTCAGTGTGCTGTGGTTCTGGTGGCGTGCAGCTGATTGGAATACTGGGGCATGGTGTTACAGGTTGCCCCGCCGGTAGCTACCAACTCGAAAAAGGCCTGAATTCAAAATCAAAATACTCGAGTTACCCCCACGAGTTCTGCGTCAAGTTACCATGAGGTATCACGCCTGCATTCCCTGTGTCTTCGTCGTGCTGCTGGCTGGATTGCAGCAGGTAAGAAGCCTTTGGGTGACACTTTGAAGTGCCTACTGTGTGTAGTTAGAAGCATGCGGCATGGAGTATTGTTGCGTAGTGGTGGTCTTTCAGATGTACGTGAAGTTTCGTTTATCGGCAGTAGGACTTTTTGTAAGTAGTCTAATACCTTTATAGATCGACATTTGAATCGCTTCTTTACTGTCACGCCTGTTTATTCCATCCTTGTGAATAATATGCCCCATTAAACACCCGCGGGGTCTCTCAAGCGAAAGAGGTTGGTTTCCTCTCGGCATTTGCAAATCCAAAACACGTGTCTCAGCAGGGTATTTATTTTTGTGAAGGGTAAATCCTCGGAAGTGTTGGCGAGGCACGCCAGCCTTTTTTTTTTTTTAACACTTTTCGGGACCCGAGAAAGTTGTGTTCTCTTTGTAATGCTACTACGAGTGTCGGCCCGCCCAAAGTGGTTTCTTTGTGAGTGGCTGGAAATGGCCCGCATCTGCCGACGGTTTTAGGAGCGAGTTCTCTGTCCCAACAGGAACATCCGATAGGAATAATATTATAGCATTTCATTAGTTAATTGATAGTCCAGTAGTTCACGGCATTATAAACTTTGTAACAGTCGTTGGTGTGTTTTCGTGTGTTGTGTTTTTGACGGCTCTGCGAAAGCGCACTCGCAGTTATGCGTATGTCGCTTGCGTTTTTTTTTTGTTCGTGTTCATGAATAGGTTTATTATCATAATGATTCGAGACTGCTCGTCGCGTAAATGCGTGGGGTCAGTAACTCGTAAAGCAACCGGACGTTGTCACCCACTCACATGGCGTGTGGCGTTTGTCACCCCATTTCGTTCAAGGACCGAGATTTGTTCTTAAAACAGTTTCGCACGCGCATGACGTAACAAGTTTTTTTTACATCAGCGTACTATTGTGAACAAATTCGTGTAAATGCCACGAAAGTAATGTTAGCCGTGCTCGAAACGTATCGAGGCAGTATTAACAATGTAAGTTTACGTAATTTTAAAAAAAAAACAACCGAAAAATGGTGTGGTCCGTTAATTACCACTTTTTATGAGTTGAGATACCGTGTGTTAATTTTTTTTAGCGTTTCTCTAATCATAACTGGTTTCGTATTGTTTGAATAAAGTTCGCTCAAAGAGCTGAAATTTATTTTGTTTTAATATTTTTTTAAATCTTTGATGAGAATAATTGTAGGAATATTTTGATTGTCAACATTGGTTGGCGTGTATGTCGCCACGCTCGGGTTATGATAAACAAGTGGACGGGCCGTATGCCAAAGCACAACTGTGTAGTTATCGGTCGCGTGCGATACAAGCAGCCGTCTCCCCAGAGGCCAGATAACCCCGATGCCGCTGTAGCTGCGGGCTTTTTCCGAGCAGAAGGCACTCTCGCCTCGTTCTGTTCGCCGACCTTCCGTTATATTCCTTGGGAAAGGGCATCCTAACCACCCGGCCACATGTGCTTGGCGCGGTGTTGTCACTCCAGTTACAAAAACGTCACAAGCTCTCAATATTTAGTTCGCGTGTCGTGACGAACGCGAGTTATTGTTGTTTATTTAGGTTTCTGCGACGTTGCGCTCGAGGTTTGGAAACAACAAATTCTTTTAATAACGTGATGTAAATATGTGTTTGTTCCGCTGTGCCGCTGTATCAATAATGTATGGGCCTATATCGTGTGGGATATCGTCGATGATCATAACCGTTTTGAACTTATTGAGCTACCTCTCGTTTTAGTGCGCAAATACTTTGAATGTGTGGTCGTATGTTGACGAAGTGTTCCAATGGTGTGTTGTTTCTAAATACCGCTCTGGCTCCAGTGAATGTAGAATCGCCACTCTATTTCGGATAGGCTAGGCAGATGAAAAGTTACACGCAAACTTTCTCATTTCGCGGTCTGTTTGCACTGCGCTTTAATTAATCTCGGTATTCATCATTTGCATTGGAGCAGTCGGCACGTTAAATAAATAGTGCATCAACATTTCAGGATTGGGCGTTCTGCTCTAATTTGTTTCGTCCTATGTACCCTTGAAGTTCTTCAAGCAGTAAAGATAGTCCATTTTAGCTCCAAAGTAAATCTACTTTATTGACGTTTGCCTACATTACTCATATCGCACTTTCAACTGTGGAAGCCAATATACGGGATTCATACTGATAGGTTGTTTGACGTTAGACTCCTGAAGTAATATATCCGTATGTGCATCATTGAACTGAAATTTTTTGTTTGTCCTAAATTTTTCTGTAGCACATTGTCGTGAGTTGGCAATGTTTTTGCTACCTATAACGTTTTAGGTGCCCCTCTTAATAACATGGGTTTGTGTTGTGACCACGTGTGTGATTTGAGTTCCGATTTGCGACACATGTAACTAATTGATTGAGGTTAATTTAGGGATTTTAATATTTTAAGCATTTCAATATCTTGAAGAATGTAGGAATTACGTTAGGTTGCTAATCGCATACTTAGTCGGTTTGCCCATATAGTAGGTTGTATTATGTGCATGGTATTGCAATATATAATCTCCCCGTCACCTCTCATAAATTAATCCAAGACAGAGTCCCAATTTCAATCATTTTATTTTTTGAATAATTTGATTTCAAATACAATTTTTTTCTGTTTTGTTGCAGCCGCAATAACAAATACTAAGTTGTACATATTAAATAAAAATTTACAACCTAAACTAATGCTTGACATATATAATCATCAAATAACAGTTCATACATTAAAAGAAGTTAAATATATAAAGTTTTTTTAATGTATGATCGATTATTTGGCGCGTGTGTGTATGTATATATATGTATGTATGTGTGTGTGCGCGCGCGTGTATGTCAAGCAGTAGCCCACGGCATTAGTTTATGTTGTAAATTTTTTCATCTGTACAACTTCTTAGTATTTGTTATTACGCCTGCAACAAAACGGAAGACTTTTGTATTTGACATCAAATTATTCAGGAAATATAAACTGCAAATAGTTTTTATCCGGTGATAATGTCATATTAGATGCGTGCGAGACGAACAATGTTTGGTACAACTATAAAATAATAATTTTTGGGGGGGTCCGACACTTAATAATTTACCCATTTATCTGCGGCACATTTTTTTTATCATCTCGGAACTAGTTTATCGCGCAGTCACGGAGCTAGTCCTATGCACCTGGCGCTCTCTTGTTTGTTAAAGGTTCAAAATAGAAGCAGCGATAAGGGCGACACTAACATGCGCACCTGGCTCCCCATCGCCTCTACGCAGAAGACGCTGAACTGGCTTGCGGCGTTTTTATCGTTGCGCTGTACTGTGCAAATTATATCTTTAACCGGGAGCACNTCGTTGCGCTGTACTGTGCAAATTATATCTTTAACCGGGAGCACTTCATCAACCGCGACGAAAGCCAATATTTTTGTTTTTATTGCACTTAATATGATAATACATTTTTTTTTTTTTTTAAGGAATAATTATTTACTGAGATACGCGTATACAAGCGATATCACAGGAAATATTTGAGTGCGCAGTCCTGTTAGGAGTTTAAGCGTAGGCATTGTGTTCCGAGATGGTTGATGGAGAGGAAGTTTTCAAGCTGCCAACTCCGGGATGCCGGGCTCTTGTTGGCCGAGAGCCCAAGCCACTTTGTTTACTGCCGGGTCCTTTGAGACGCTGGGGCGCCCGGCGGCCTCGCCTTTTCCGAGTCTGCCCGCTACGCCTGGCTTTAGTTTCGCATATCTGCCGACGTCTTCACTTGCGGACGAGGTATTTAGGTCGTGCTTGCGTGAGGTTCCCGTCTACCGGAAGTCGAGGTGGCACGCGTACGTGTGTTCCGTCGTCGCCACACGCACGGTTCAGAACTGCCGTGCGATTTATCCGTCGTACAAAATTCACCGCGAGACTTAAAAGCATTGACCTTGTAATTCTACTGGCGGAAAGCTGGTGCAGTTCAATGCAAGTCCTTTCGCTGGTTTCGCACGGATTCGCCCAGAACATTTTATTTAAGCCACGTCGCCTGAAAGTGCTGCTCTCGGTCGAGTTGAAACACTTCAGTTTGTCTAGTGTTTTTGCAATGGACTTGGTCTGTAGAAAATATGTATTTCACCCTAGCTTCGAGTGTTATTTCTTTCCGCGTGTACGCGCGTTGCGTGCACGTAATATGTCTGTTTTAAGTACGTGTATTCCAAGTGTTCTGCGACCCAGTTCTCACGTTTCGTGGACGGGCGCCTTTATGGCGTCCCACTCGTGAGGCAAGGAGCAATAATTTACCTATTATCGAGTATATTACTTAGAGTAGAATTTGAAAGAACGGCTTCAATTTCGGTGATGGTTCGCTCCCACCCTTCGGGCATGGCTGGAGGCACTGATTGCCGCATGTGGTTCGGAGTCCACTCTGACATCAAGCGGTCTAATTTTAGCCTTTCTCTAAGACTGCACGAAATCGTAATTTTAATATCGTCTAGACTGTCCACGTACGGACTCAACGTCCACCTGATGTTTAGTAAGGTTGGACCCCCCCCCCCTCCACCTGCAATCTCCCACACAGATGTACACAAACCTGTCGAGGAAGATATGTAAACAAGCCAGCCAGTAAAATGCCTCGAGATTTAATTATTTGGCACCTGGCGGCACGTTAATTCGGCCATGTGAGGTTTTTTTTTGTGCGCCTTGCCACAGTATCAGTGCAGTAATAAACGAAAGTAGCCTAGATACTGGTTATTTCAGAAGCATATGATTTCTCATGAAACCCATGGCATCGGCGTGGGCATTGTAGACATTTACGTCAGGTAAGACTTAGAAGGGCAACGCGAACTAGTTTCACACCGTGCTGTGTAAGATGAGTTGGAATGACGCGTGTTAGGATTCGGATTTGCTCCTTTTAAACTTTGTGCTATATGGTAGCGTTGGTGTTTGAGTAGGGCCTAAAAATGTTTTAATAGCTTGTTATAATATATTGAATTAATTGACCAGTATGAAATGTTCGTATTAACTGCGTCAACGTTTGCCTGCAATGGAAACCAGGCGGGATCGAATTTGCGACCTTCTGCGTTGAAGTCGGACAATCTGGCGCGTTGCGAAAAACGTTCGTTTGGCCTGGCAGGAAGTTCCCATGCCGTCCCAGACCAACCGCAAAGAAACAACGGTTTTGAAGGGACCGGGAGAATCTTGGCGCGATACGTATGTATTTTGAAACCTCAGTTCTCAAGATATCCCCTATTATCTTTTTATCCGTTTTTTTTATCGCTGTAAAATGACTGTTCCATAAATCTCGAAGAAGCGCCGCTAATTTTTATGTTTTGGGGGAAAATTATTTTTTTAGTCACCTTTTCCATTCTCCTGACTCGTTGAAGATTTTCCTATTGTTCTAGAAGAAACCGGTACACGAAATCGTGACTTGTGGTTCACGGCGACTTTCTACCTTCCCACGGAGTGAGAGAAATATTCACATTAACTGTGCTCGTCGGTAAAGAAATGCCCGGACCGTTCACAGGCCCGACTTTGTGTAAATTTAGTAGCGCTAATGGAACGCGGTGCAACCAGGGATTCCGTAATGTCTTGGCCTTTTTTTTTTCACCGTTCTCTTCTAGGAAGGACATGCTGTAACACTTTTGTTGCTGTGCCAGTTGACATATTGATTTCCGGCTGTCGTAATGTTTAGAATCAGCGAAGGGCATGTAAATCATAATATGATATTTCGCAATCCCTTACGCAGTAACGCGAAGTTGTGACTGCTTAAACATAGCTGTCGCAGTGACATTTCCAATATGGGAGGCAAGTACTGAATAAATTGGGCCTGGTACGGTAACTACGCGTTAAAAATGTTTGTCATTATAATTGTGCGTGTTTCCTGCTGCTTATGAAAGTTCCCCCACTTATTAATCGCAGTTTCCATGTTTCCTGATAACTTGAGTCTGCTCTATACGTAGTTCTGCCGGTGAAGTTTGTCCCGCCATGTAGTTCATGCATACGCTACATATAGTACGTTAAATCGCCTACGAAATATGTGTTAGTGTGTACTCTACATACTGGCTTGTGTCTCGCCGGTGGGGTCAGTAATTCAGATGAGCAGGTACGGGGAAGGAATCGGCCATGAATTTGCGTGAGGAACCTTCTTACTGTTCGCGTGAAGTGATTCCTCAAAATCTTGAATACGGAGATAGGGGTGACCGGATCCGGAATTCGAGCGCGGGTTCTCCCGAATAGCAGCGCAGTTTGAGTTACCTCAGTGCCATCTCGTCTGGTGTCCCTAACCTAGGAAGGGCTTGCGTATTGCTTCATGACGTGTCTTGTATTGTGGTTGTCCCGTGCTGTCTCTCTTGCATGCTAGTGTACACGTGTGTTTGTTGTGTCCTGCATGCTATATTTGTCCCACACTGTAGCTCTTGCATGATGTGTCGTTGCCGTCAAGGGTTGCCCCGCTTTGTAGCGTTGCATGCTAGTGTGTACTGCCTACTAGGATTGTCTCTCATAGTGGTGGTGCGTAGTTTGCCTACTAGGTTTGTCGCTAGCTGTAGTTGTTGCACGATGTGTCGTTGCCCGGCTTTGTAGCGTTGCATGCTAGTGTGTACTGCCTACTAGGTTTGTCGCTAGCTGTAGTTATTGCACGATTGTCGTCCCGGACGGGGTCTGTAGTCTGCGGTGGGTGCCGGCAGGTGGCGACGTCGGGCGTGTTCGAGCTGCGCCTCAAGTCCTTCATCAACGACTACGGCAAGGACTCCGTCGGGCAGTGCTGCAGCGGTGGCCGGCCCTCCGCCTCCGGGGAGTGCTCCGGGCCCTGCAGGACGCGGTTCCGGGTTTGCCTCAAGCACTACCAGGCCAAGATCGACACCACGTCGCCGTGCACGTTCGGCGACGTGGTGACTCCGGTGCTGGGCGAGAACAGCGTGCTGCTCACCGACTCGTCGCGCGACGGCTTCCAGAACCCCATCCGCTTCCCCTTCGACTTCGCCTGGCCGGTGAGTGCCCCCTCGACCCACACCTTAGTCCTCCATCGCCGGCGACACAAAGTCACGCAAACTGTTCCTCCACTGGCGTAGTCAACCCCGCAGTCTGGTGTCTGCCGTTTTCCTCAGATCACCCGGCATTTACGCCAGGAACTTGTTTATCCCTGCAGGACGTTCCCTAGGATTTTTGATATTTATGTGTTAGCCTTATACATTACCGATTTAAAAAATTTACCTCTAATAGCCAGTTTTTTTTACTTTGCTCAAGGCCAAAGAAAGTAATGTACACGACGACGTTTACCGTATTTGAGTTTAAAATAATTGCAAGTGCAAATAATAAAATCTTAGTAGATTTTCGTAATAAGTGTTTGGGTTTGTCATTTAATTTCTAGTCGAAATTTAGTAATATATTAAAACCTCGGTAAATAATTTTATTGTATATTTTAAGTAACATTAACTTCCAAATTAAAAAAAGAATAGAACAATATATTAATTTGGTTTACCCAACTTGGTTCATTTTGGCAATGGACTAGATAGTTTTCATTTCTACTGTGAATTCATACCGGGTTGCAGACTTTTCCTTGGAAATTTTTTTTTATATTTCACGTTGCGTGCAGCAGGGACTGCGCCTTTCGGCTTGATTTTTTTTTTTTTAGCGGTTGGCGCGTGCGTATGATAAGGTTGACTTTCTACGTCAATGTACTGGCGCATTCACCATTACGTACGTTGCAACGAGAGGGACACTTTTTTTAGCCCCTTTTGTGGCGATGTAGTAACACACAGAACGTAGAGAAATAATAAATCCCAAATTACACCATAGAGTTTTTCACTTTAAAATAATTAACTACCAAATTATTTATTAAAATATTCTTTGATTCTGTAACTTTACAGGCCTCGTCAGAAAACAAAAATTTGTCTTGCTCATGAACTACGGACGGATTACTTAGGTAGTTTCAAGCAATCTCTTTGTTCACGTGTGTTTCCTGTCGGATTGCATTTTATCTCCAAACCCTTTATTGTTTGCGTGGCTTTGCGATCGGCGATGTGATCTTGTAGTTTGTTGTGCCTTGAGTGTTATTTGTAGAAAATTTTCGGCCCTTGTAAGTAGCATGCTACAGGTGGAGTGCAGTGAGTTCGTGAACATTATTTTATGTAACGGATAATTCTTCACTGAAGGTTAAAGGTAACACTTGTTTAACACTAGTCCGAAGTGCATTAATGCATCTGCAGAGGAATAGTTTTACTTGTAATACACCTACACGCAGAATTGCAGCAAGAGGTAATGTCTCACAAACAGACGAGAAAATCTCTTTTCGGTGTATTTGATATGAGATATCCGCGCAAATCTTCTTTCTATGTTTTCGTCAGTGTGTCACAGGACAAGAGTTTTTTTCCCTTTTGTTTTGCAAATAAACAGGACGGGTCAATAATGCATATTAGCCGTCTGCAAAGCGTTTAGTAATAAACGTGAAACCTCTGTGCATGAACGGAAATTTGTATTTTATCTTGGTCAGAGGGAGGAAACTGACAGTTGCGGTAGTCTTTCGCAATTTACCCAAGGATGACGAAAATTGTCGTAATACGGGCAGAAAATTCTAGACACACGGACGTGTATTTCTAAATGCTTGTGTTTGACCATGCTTATTTACTTGGCGTTTCGCCAACAAGGGGTTTTTTATTAGTCGAAAGTGGGTCACATTCTCTTCCTCCCTTTCGTATCAATATCTACGCACAGGCCAGCTGTTAATGAGCCTAATTGACATGCCCCTGTGTCGTCCGCTGCTTGGGTAGCCAATAAGGTCCACTTGCGTGTGTGTAACAAGCGCACTTCCGTCCTTTCAGTCGCAAAGGCGTTGGGGTGACAGTAGACATGTGAGCTATCTGTGCCGATTGCAAAATTTCCCACGGGTCTATCTTGCATTGAAGTTGCCCCTCGAATTGGCATCGGTGGGACTGTTTCCCATCTCGTGAAATTTTTTTTGCGTCAAGTAATGTAATTACATGTAAAAGTTATACAGTGCCAACGTAATCGTATTCCACAGTTTTGCTCGCGAGAAGGATAATATTTAAGAAAATTTGAGAAACAAAAAAAAAGCCAGGTGGTACTGTAAATGCCCTGTGTGATTACAAAGCTACGTGAAGTGGCTATAACAACAATAATTCTCAAGGTCGTGCTAAGCACCACATATGCGAACATGGCATGAACGTGTAAGTGAGAACCCCATATTTTGGATCAGACGTTGGTAGTCTGTCCGCCAAGAACAAAGTGGCTATATATTTAATGCAGTTGACTCCACTTCTTAGCGTACTGATTTTATAGTTAATCAGAATTTCTTTTTATATCAGTATGTAAATACTGTGCAAATGGTTTTTCCAATGTATCACTTCTCTGCCTTGTACCAAGTAGTATCGTGTATGATTCTGGTTGGTTTGATATTGCGTGGTCGTACTCTATTTTCAAATAACATTCATAAAAAAAATTAAGAATTAAAAGTTTAGGAGGGATACCTTACACTAGTCGTTAAAGTCCCCTGGCTTTCCGGATGCGAATGCTCGCGTCAGAAATCAGGGGTTGTCCAAACGTGGAACAGTGTCCCTCTCCCCCCGACAGATGGTACCTCCTTCTCCGCGACTACTCTCTNCTCGACTACTCTCTACCTCCTGTGGGTTCGATTTTTCGACGCCGCCCGGGGAAGAGCAGATGGCAGTCCTGGAGGCGGTGGTTTCCTTTTGTCGGCGGCGCAGTTTGCTTTTTTATATTACTTTCTGTTCCCCCGATTCTCCGCTGCCCTTATTTGGCGGGCGAGCATCATATGGCATGCGAGCTTTTTCGCTTGCCGAGGGTTAAGCGCGCAGCAGGAGGAAATGTTGAAGGGGGTTCTTTAACAAGGGTGTGCTTGTTTGTCAGGCGTCTGTTCCCCCCCCCCCCC
>NQII01008064.1:0-76761 GCA_002778355.1 Clitarchus hookeri | reverse complement strand
AGCTAAGCACGGCATCTCATGCGAGACCTTGAAGTCCTGCAATGTAGAGAGACGAGTGACACGTCAAGGACGAGTAGCGGCGTGCGTACACTACAGTTACCAGCTAAGCACGGCATCTCATGCGAGACCTTGAAGTCCTGCAATGTGGAGAGAGACGAGTGACACGTCCAGGACGAGAAGCACCGTGCGTACACTACAGTTACCAGCTAAGCACGGCATTTCATGCGACACCTTGAATTCCTGCAATGTGGAGAGAGATTGCGAGACCTTGAAGTCCTGCAATGTGGAGAGAGACGAGTGACACGTCCAGGACGAGAAGTAGGGTCCGTACACTACAGTTACCAGCTAAGTACGGCATCTCATGCGGGACCTTGAAGTCCTGCAATGTGGAGAGAGACGAGTGACACGTCCAAGACGAGAAGCAGCGTGCGTACACTACAGTTACCAGCTAAGCACGGCATCTCATGCGAGACCTTGAAGTCCTGCAATGTGGAGAGAGACGAGTGACACGTCCAAGACGAGAAGCAGCGTGCGTACACTACAGTTACCAGCTAAGCACGGCATCTCATGCGAGACCTTGAAGTCCTGCAATGTGGAGAGAGACGAGTGACACGTCCAGGACGAGAAGCAGCGTGCGTACACTACAGTTACCAGCTAAGCACGGCATCTCATGCGAGACCTTGAAGTCCTGCAATGTGGAGAGAGACGAGTGACACGTCCAGGACGAGAAGCAGCGTGCGTACACTACAGTTACCAGCTAAGCACGGCATCTCATGCGAGACCTTGAAGTCCTGCAATGTGGAGAGAGACGAGTGACACGTCCAGGACGAGAAGCAGCGTGCGTACACTACAGTTACCAGCTAAGCACGGCATCTCATGCGAGACCTTGAAGTCCTGCAATGTGGAGAGAGACGAGTGACACGTCCAGGACGAGAAGCAGCGTGCGTACACTACAGTTACCAGCTAAGCACGGCATCTCATGCGAGACCTTGAAGTCCTGCAATGTGGAGAGAGACGAGTGACACGTCCAGGACGAGAAGCAGCGTGCGTACACTACAGTTACCAGCTAAGCACGGCATCTCATGCGAGACCTTGAAGTCCTGCAATGTGGAGAGAGACGAGTGACACGTCCAGGACGAGAAGCAGCGTGCGTACACTACAGTTACCAGCTAAGC
The DNA here is from genome assembly GCA_002778355.1 of Clitarchus hookeri. NCBI lineage: Eukaryota > Metazoa > Arthropoda > Insecta > Phasmatodea > Phasmatidae > Clitarchus > Clitarchus hookeri. The sequence goes on along the minus strand of NQII01008064.1, from coordinate 75,586 downwards.
ACGGCATCTCATGCGAGACCTTGAAGTCCTGCAATGTGGAGAGAGACGAGTGACACGTCCAGGACGAGAAGCAGCGTGCGTACACTACAGTTACCAGCTAAGCACGGCATCTCATGCGAGACCTTGAAGTCCTGCAATGTGGAGAGAGACGAGTGACACGTCCAGGACGAGAAGCAGCGTGCGTACACTACAGTTACCAGCTAAGCACGGCATCTCATGCGAGACCTTGAAGTCCTGCAATGTGGAGAGAGACGAGTGACACGTCCAGGACGAGAAGCAGCGTGCGTACACTACAGTTACCAGCTAAGCACGGCATCTCATGCGAGACCTTGAAGTCCTGCAATGTAGAGAGAGACGAGTGACACGTCCAAGACGAGAAGCAGCGTGGGTACACTACAGTTACCAGCTAAGCATGGCATCTCACGAGTACACCAGCCAGCGTGTGTCCTTCTTCCTTCTGTAGAAGCTTATTACACTTGGAAAAAGAAGGGCGAATCCAAGAAAGTGGGGAGATAAAACGGAAAGAGACGAAGCAGCCGTTCGCTTTTTCAGAGAATTGCTTCGAAACGTTTTCTCTTAGTGAAAACAGAGCAGATTTAAGTGGAAAGCTTGGGAAGAAGACTGCTTAGGAACAAACTAACTCTGAAATATTTAAGTTTTTCAGTTAAAATACAAAACTTTGTTAATAAGGAACGTTCTCGTATCATTCGTATTTGAGGAATACTTCTCATATAATCTTGTGTATCTAATAATACGTTAGACTGGGCGTTGTACAATTTTAAGGAGGTTTTTGCTAAAACAGTTGTAGTGCAAAAATTCAGTATTTTAAATATTAAAGGCCGGTTTATCTGGAGCCGTTTTCCGCCTTTGAGGCCGAGTGGCGCGTGTTCGACAAAGACGATACTGCAACACACATTAAGTGTGCTGTTACACTACTTCCTCCATGGGATACGTTCTTTACTGCACTATCTTCAGGTAAATTGAAAAAACCTTTATGTCGCTTATATTTGCAATCATGTGGTAACAAACCAATATTAGAATATGGAATTAACAGTTACCACAAATTATTTCAATTATTAATAATATCTTCAATATTTGATGATCTAGCTAGTCCCATTAAAATTAAAAACAAAACAAAACATAGTTGCAGTAGGAGAGAGAAACAAACACCTATTTTTTTATTCTTACCTTAGCTCTCATAGGGCACAGACATTTCTGATTGACAGGCATTTAATTTCAATTCTAAAACCTAAATGTTTCGCTACGAATATTTATTTTTCTTCCAGCCATCTGATTATACAGCGACTGTTGATAAATATAATGCTACACTTAGTAATATTATATAATTAAAAATGCACCGTGCACTCGAGTTGGTCGCTTAGTTGCGTACAGGCCAGCGAATGGACGTTGATGTAAATCCCACCCGTCTAACAAAGTGTTGTAGTTTAATGTGCACATATAAGTAGATCTTGATCTAATATTAGATTTTCTAGAAATATTTAAACTTGTAAATTATTGCCAAATTGATTACAGTACTACTATATATATATATACTAGATCCGTATGCAACACAAATCGTATTTGTATGACAAAGCTGATGGTGTGTGTAGTTGTTGGTATGAGTTGTGCGTGTTGTGGTACAGCGCTACATTGACAGCCGCTCTACTTGTACAATCAGAGCCGCTAAACAGCCGTAGACACGTTGTGCCGTGGCAACGGGAGCCAGTGCAGGAGTGCGAGGGGACGAGACTGTACTCTGTCGACTTTCCTCAGAGATGGTCGCGTGTGTTGCAGGAATAAAGTTGTGGATAAAGCGAAGGAGGTAGGTATGTCAGTATCGTTGGTAATGGGGGTCCGTAATCTCTGCCTACTCCTCTAGGAGACAGGCGTGACGTGTATGTATGTATGTTATATATTATAGTAGTTAACTAATTTACTATCATATAGTATTGTAATTTTCTTTTTCCAGTTTATTAATTTGTGTATCGCTGTAAAAACTAAATTGTACCCGGGCGAAGCCGGGCCGGGTGGTTAGTCTCTAATAAAACAATAGTATATTAAAGTAAATTAGTAAAGTACTATCATATATAACATACATACATACACGTCACGCATGTCTCCCAGAGGGGTAGCTAGATATTATGGACCTCCATTTACCACGATACTGACATATCTACCTCCTTCGCTTTATCCACATTCATACATCTCTAATATAACAATATTATATTATAGTGGTTTAGAAAATTTCTTTGTATACAACATTAATCGTTTTGTCTCCGACAGCCAGCACAAAAAGATTTCTGTTTGACGTGACACGCGAAAGGGTTACGTATAGTTGTCCGTGTGAGAAACATGCTCCATTCAATTCCACTCCAGCCACATTAAGTGTTTGACCCTGTGTCTTATTTATGGTCATACCAAAAAAAACTCTTATTGGAAATTGGACTCTTTTAAAATTAAAAGGCAAATCAGAGGGAATCATTGGTATTCTAAGTATTAAAACAGTTTCTCCAGTACCGCAGCCAGTTAGAATAATACCTTCAGTGAGATAACTTTTTAAACTTTTATTTGTAATCAAGTCCCTTTGCATAATTTTGGTGGATTTACATTTCTCAGTAAAATTATGGGAGCTCCAACTTTTAGAATCAGAAGGATTCAATGAATTAATTTATTTTGATAAATATTAAGTTCTTTGTGGTTATAAAAGACAGTGGATTTTACGGTTGTTTTTACAGCGTAATTTAAATTGGAAATACACTTATTATTACTTATCTATTTAAGATATATTTATGCTACTACTGACGTGTTTGTAGATTATTTAATTTTACACAATTCTTTCGTATATGATTTTGTTATATCTCTAAAGAATTAGGCAGCGTATTCCATGAAAGCGCGCTGGTGGCAAACTTTTTTTCCTATTTGATTCACTAATACCGTTAATGCTCAGCTTCTATAGGTGCTAGCTTCTATAGGTGCTAGGGAAATTTTTAATACACATAAACCGTCCTCGATAAATGCAGATCATAACAGTGAAAACCGCATCCAAATCCGTTCAGTGGTTCTCGAGATTAGCGCAGTCATACAGACAGACAGAGGTGCGCCAGGGACTTCCTTTTATACTATCTAGTGATTTTTCTTGCACTAGACATTTGTAAAAATAACGAAGGGCCTCCCCGCTACATCTGTGTTGAGTTTCATAAAGGAATATAATATAATGAGTATACATTCAGCAATATCATTCTGCTTCCTAATGATAATTTTTACATCCACGAACTGTATAACGGAATGATTTAATATATCTTCAAATTAGCCTACATTTTGCATGCAATTAACACAGTGTGGCTTGACTGCACAAAATGACGGACAGGGATAAACTCGAAAATAATCATTCGGAAACTTACCACGTCAGTGTATACGTGTAATTAGAAAACATGAATGATAAAGTTTTTTTTCACATACGCCCACTGTAGCATTGCTGCATATGGTCATGAAGGAGTCGAATGTACAGGGAAGTTCCAAACTTTGTATAGGCGACGCTCAATATTCCTATATACGTGATGTTATCTCCGTACAAAGTATTGATCGAAATCTTCCATTGCAGTCTAGGAAGTTTACTATTGACTAATCGCGGTGTCTTAAAACTTTTTGAATCAAACTTTTGAAAAAATTACTCCACATATGATGTGTTTCGCTATTTCATAAATATATCATGTATCATATGAGTTTTATACATATAATAACATAAAAGTATCTTATTTGTGGGGGCCGCGGTGACTGAGTAGTTAGCCTGCTCGCCTCACACCAAGGCGAACCGGTTTCAATCCCCGACCGCGCCACTCCGGGATTTTCGAATGTGGGAATCATACCGGACGATACCGCTGGTCAACGGGTTTTCTCGGGGATCTCCCGTTTCCTCCGCCCTCTCATTCCGGCGCTGCTCCATACTCACCTCAATGCTCCTCGCCAGCTCTGAAGACCTCGCTGTTAAGTGCCGCTCAAATCTCTTCACTTACTCATTCTTATTTGTGGTTAAATTGAACTTTTGATACTGTCTATAAATTATAAGTTTTCATTTACAATAAGTATAAATAAAAACACAGAGAAAATATGTGTTTTGGTAATACCTAGTGAGAAATAGCTCTCATGCGGAATATTATTACACTGAGTGCTTACGAATGCGTAGCGTTGTCCTTAAGTTGTAATTTTCTAGACTATATGAAACTTTGCTTGTATGAGGCGGAGGAATATCCTGCAAGTAGAACTTCAGCTTCATGAAAGTTATAAGTAACCGTGATTGGACTATAGTATTTGTTTTACATAGTGTAGTACAATCGAAGCTCGAATGACACAACGCTACGTCGACAAGAAGTGCGTGAAATTGCAAACGGATAGTATACGCCATTCACGTTTACTTCACACTTTTCTGAAGCCTTGCTAAATTTCTACTTCCGTGATATTCCTCCGCCCCATACAAACAAAGCCTTAAGCGAGTCTAGAAAGTTACACCAGAGGCCTCCGCACCGCATTCGTGCGCACTCAGTGTAATGACATTTTGCATAAGAACTATTTCTTACGAGACATTACCAATAAGCATATTTTCTCTGTGTGTTATTCATATTTATTATGAATGGAATATTATATTTTATAGTTATAAGAAAAAGTTCAATTTAACCAAACGTTATGTACTTTTATGTTAACACGAGTATAAAACACTTGATTAATGCCACATTTAGGAAACTACCAAGCACGTCGCTTATTGGATGATGTTTCAAAGGTTTAATTAATAAGTGTGAATAAACTGCGAATAGACCATAGTTTGGACGTCTGCGATGTGACGTCACAACCACTGTGCGTCCACGGGAGTTGTCGACGCAGACAGTGTGGGAGTAGCGGCTTGCACACAGGCGTGGGCGAAGAGTTTCCGGGATCGACAAAGACTCGTCAGAGGATAAGTGGTGCGCTTTATAGTAGCGACAGTAAGAAATTCGCAAGAATAATCACATCCCTCCTCCACTGCCACGAAGGAGCTCACCAAGACATGGAGATAGCTGTTCACGACGCAACTGTCAAGGCGTTCCACTATTTCTTTTCTGTAAGTTACAGCAGTGACTTTTTTTACCATGAGACTGAGTTATTTATTCTTAAATGTATATCCTGGGAACTATGAGCACTGTTACGTAGGATCAGGCATCGGAATTACGTTTCCTTTTTATTCCAACCGTGCTTTAACTCTAAATAAGGTTATCGCCTTGTTGAAGCATTGACTATTACACCTTCTACTTAACGTCTTACAACACTCGAACAAAATAATTTATTAATATGTTTAAACAGAGAGTTTTTTATCTTCTACTGGCGTTAACAAATTATTTTAGTTATAGCAATGAAAATTCAAACACTAATTGTGGTCAAATTTAATGATTTTAAATTTTTTTTTGTTAATGAAAGTTTTTAATTTTTGATTCCATGTTATTTTCATAGTTTACAATGAAGCAAAAACCGTACGAACAAGGCACAATGCTACTCAAACAGCACAGAAAAACAGGAGTAAATGAACATCTCAGGGTATCATTTAAAACATCCTGTGTATCTAGCCCACTTTCTCCCTATAATTCAAAGGTATAGCGGCTATCCCAAAGAAGGCAGGTTACGTCCTGATAGACAAAGTCATCGTCATTTTCTTCCTTCGATGTTTGCACTGTTTTATAAATAGATATGGGCCGATTCCTTGGCCAACACCCCCTTTGATCTCAATCAACTGGAGCTTCCTTCGTGGGGATTTACAAGTATCTGTGACCCCATTTCAAACATTGGCAAACTTTTTAATCTGTATAGTGTTCATATTTCTAACATTTGTTATGATAACTGTGCCTTAGGGAACAGCAGTATCAGTTCCAGTTCTTATGTTTCTTTTCTTACTGGTATTTTACAGAACTTTGATACTCACGGTCGTTGTAAAGAATGAATGGCTACAGAACTTGTTCATTTTCTTAGTTAATTAATCGCCTTTTTTTTTTTTTTTTTTGTGCTGATAATTGGCAGTTGTGAGTACTACGTGTGTGTATGTTCTACAAGGCACTCCAGCCCGCGTGGAGTCTTTAACGCCCGGTGATATGCAACCAGATATACACTTGTGTACTGGTAACTGCGCATTCCCAGACGTTGCTAGCCCACTGTCGATTACAATTTCTTATCAAGCGATAACTACGGAGCTGCAAAATTCATTGTGTTCTCGGTCGTTCTGTTATATTTCACAGTACTGTACATACTACGACCGATGTCTTCTGTTCATTGGTGGCTGATAAGATGGGAAGACATTTATCTCGTGACTAGACTGTCCCTGATTCGGGCACACGAATATGAAATGTGTAGAGTTTCCTAGGGCGTGTCGAAAACGTATGGTCCAATGACAAGAGCCATAAAAACGTATTTGTGTTTAAAATATAACATGATACTAAATAATAACGCCAGTTTGGCAGGTTTCTAGGGATAACCTTTCTGAATACATAACAAGTTTACTCGGATGTTCTGTTTCTTTCTCTGGCAGGTGAAGGGGTGTCATGGTTTATGACCGCTCAAGCTGATTCCTTCTCACCGCCTTGTCTAGCGACTTACCCATGGCAATACAAAAAGCCCTATTATGACTGCATCATTAATGGTTGACAGAGAACACACCAAAAATACAAACAAGCGGATGCAAAGAGACGTGTGGTGTAGATGGAGGAGATGGTAATAGCCATGTATGGCATGGTTGCAGGTTTGTATGAGAGCCCGAGCACACTAAGACATTAAGGAGATGACAACTGGGGAGGAGTTTAAGCCAACTTGGCGTTCGAATTGTGAGGCAGCGTGTTTAACAGTGTCAGACCCACTTTAATTTACGGTTTCAGGTGTTGCAAACAAAACATTTTACGATACGTGCTGTACTTACATCGACACAATACCTGTTTCGTCGTCACAGTCAATGAGCTGCAGGTTATATGTGTTGCTACAGTAATACGAACCAGTTATGACTTAGATCAGCAGGATGGTTTGCGAATCATAAACCCACAAGTTGGATCATTGGTCATTGAGTTTCGCAGTGTACAGTACAGACAAAAAATTACCTACACGTGCGTCGTGTACACGCTTGTGTACACTGGGTCTGAATGGGTTGAAATAGGGAATTTTTGACGAAGATGGGACCTTGACTCCACGTAGTGCTTTGAACAACTTGGGTAACCTATCACTCTTTAGAGGTTTTTGAATCGAGCAGTATGCGGGAATGGCGCCAGTGTTTCCAACTTAATGGCTTCCTCCCTAAATTTAAGGGGAAATCGCTTATCGCGGTAAACATTTGGAGGCACGAAAAGTTCAGGATATTTTTAAAAGGGAAAAGAAATAGTTTTTATCTAAACAAGTTATTAAATCTGTAATTCAGTTACAAATAACGCCGGTGTCAAACGCTACTGTTGAACATGCTCTCTCTTTGTTGTCATAAAAACCAAACTAAGTGACAAATTATCTTTATAACTTACGAACAGCTTCTTGATATCTAGGAACTAGTTATTATAAATTAATGTCTGTTGCCATCAGTTTCAGCTCTCTCAGGTAAAGTTGAAGAAATGTGATGTTTGTATGCATGCCTATAAAAAATGCTCTGTACTGATGACAAATTCGCTGTTCTTGAGGAGTTGAGGTGTAAGGATAAAGCAAATAAAATGTGTTGGTAATTAATATTCTATCTACAATAATTCTTTGTACTTTAACAACAGTCTATACAATTCAGCGTACATTGTTATCAAGTTAACATTTCATGTGTATTTTTTGCACATATTTTGGATTATATCGTAAAGTTGTTACTTTAAAAGATGTATTTTTTAATTCGGTATATTGTAATGACATTTACAGGGATTTTAATATGATCTAGGGCAGTGTGGTTTAACCTTTAGTTACCCGAGCGCCAATCAAACTTTAGGATAGGAATGTGAGGGCCAGAGACATTCCAGAAAGAAAACGAATGGCATATTTTATTCAAAAACTTTTATTAAAATTTATATTAAAAGAAGTTTAATATACTAGTTTAATATATCACTTCATTTTTCAGTCGAGAAATCAATGTGACGATTGGCAATGCTTTCCTGATACAAGTTTATCAATGTCCACTGTAAGTTCAGTAAGGCAAAGTCTCAGGATATATTGCAGTGAAGCACTTTCAATTCGATTTCTCGTTTTTTATTTAATTTGTTTGAGAGCATAAATGGTACTTTCGCACACATATGTACTGCAGAACAGCGCTAACATTTGCAAAGAGAATTTAAGCAGTTTAGGAAAACGTTATTTAGAAATCAGTTTCCAGAAATTTTCAGGGACATCACACTTTTTAGTCTGGTAGAATGGGTCTGCCTGAAGATCACACATTTCCATTTGAAGGTCGCAGGGCAAATCACTCACTTCAATATCCATGAGGTTGTTGAATAGTGCAAGTTTTGGTTTTATGGAGTCAACATCCTGGAATCTGTCCTGGAACTCTTTCTTCATATCTATTATTATTCCATGAAACATACTAAAATTTGTGTCACTTTTTTCTTCTTTCAACTGCTGACAAGATGGGAAGTGTGCCGTATTATTTGCCTTCAGTGCAATTTGCATTAGATCAAGTTTTTTGCGGAAGCCCTCAATATATCCATAAAGCTGGGATATATTTTGTTTTCTGCCTTGTAGTTTCAGGTTTAAAGCATTTAGATGGGATGTTAAATCTGTCAGAAAAGCAATATTATTTAAAAACCGGATTTCTTCCAGTTTTTCTTGATACTCATGCCCAATGTTTTCATTTCTGAGAAAAGCAAGAATTTCATTCCTCAACCCAAAAAACTGTTGCAGGCATTTTCCAGCACTTAGCCAGCGCACTTCACAGTACAATGAAATGTCACCATACTCAGCTTCTAAATTGTTCAGAAATGCAATTAATGTTCTGTGTCTATGGGTTTTATTGCCTCCCCTTATTAAATGAATAGTATTTACAACCGTTTTCATTGTCTCACTGAGCCTTATAATTTTTCCACAGAGAGCCTCCTGGTGGTTAATGGAGTGGAAAAACAAACAATTCATGCCTTTTTATTTACACAGTCCTACTAACCAAGTTGTATTACCAACCATTGCTTTAGCTCCATCTGTTGCAATTCCAGAGTACTTTACAAAACCTCCATATTTAGAAACGACATCATCCAGTGCGTTGAATATGTCAATACCTTTATTGCTGGTTTCTAATGATTTCAATTCCAACAGTTCTTCATGAATTTCAAATTCTTCGTTTATTGTTCTGACAAAGATAAGGAGCTGGCTGATGTCAGCTATATCTGTGCTCTCATCTAGAGCTAGAGAGTAAAATTCACATTTTTCCAAAATGCCCTTGAGATAACCTGAAACTTCACCACCTGTGTCATTAATTCTTCTACTTACTGTCTGATGAGACAAGGAAACCGTTTAAAATAAAACATTTTAGCCATCTTATTATCTCCAAATGAAGATACCATTTTTACAGCACATCTCTTAATGAGCTCACCATCCCTAAAAGTAAAAGACTTTTTACTTTTAGCTAGTTCTAAACATGCTTCATAAAATGCCTTTAAACCAGCAGTGGATGGTTTCTGAAATATATTCTTCTGTCTAGTTAGTTTCAGCTTCAAATCATTAAACACATAACTTCTGGCACTTCCCTGGTATTGATCGTATTTTGATTCATGCAAGCTGGTATAGTGTCTACTCACGTTATACTCCTTCGAAACACCTAAGACTTGAGAACAGATAACACACTGTGGTTTTACATTATGTTTAACAACAAAGTATCTTTCCTGCCACTTAGACTAAAATTGTCGTTTCTCATCTTCAACACGCCGTTTCTTAAGTTGCGCCATTTTAGGTACCACTCTCGCCACAACGACAACAATCTCTCGTCGTACTATATCTCTCGAAAAACCTCTCTCTTCATAACAACCACTTCGAACTGCCCTGCGCTCCGTTTTATAGGAAAACCAAAATCTTCCAGAAAATCCTCCGCAGCACACGAACGATCGCGAACCTATCGGCAGCCAATCACTGGCGACCACCCGTTGCTTGGAGGCGGGGCCGCTTCTCGCGCCGGACGTATTCGTGAAAAAACAATTCTGATTACTGGCAAACTTTTCGGAACTGAAGACTGTTATAGGAGAAATTAAGATTGTAAGGTGCTGCTGACGTAAACTTAAAAAAAACCTAAAGTAGTATTACTTAAAAACTTAAAGCAGTGAGAAGGGTAAACGATTTTTTTCCAAATGTTAAATTAAAATATTTTTTCCAGTAAGAAGGGCAAGGGCCAACAAAAATTAATAGGTGGGCCGCGGGTTGGACCACACTGATCTAGGGTATGCCTTGGCGCCTGGTTGACAACACTGTATGGAACCACAGCAGGAGCACACACGAGTGAGGCGCCCAGACAGTTCGCCTGAACTTCAAGCCGAGTCACCGCAGTTTATCGCAGATACCACCGAGATTATTCCAGCTGGAAGACTGCAATTATGTAGAACCGTAAGCGAACGGAAATCGGCAGTCGCCCGGAAAACCATCACTATCACTAAGTCGAGAGGTTTTGGTCGGCGATCAACGGTGAGGGTAAAGTGAGGTGAGGATGGAGTAGTGGCAGAATGCAAAAGCGCGGGGAACGTGAGAGTCCCGAGAAAACCCGCCAATCGGCGGCAACGTCCGCCACGTTTCCTACATGCGGAAATCCATGTGACCCCGCCTTAGTGGGAGGTGAGTAGTCTGACAACTACACCACCGTGGCCCCTCACTGTCAACAAGTTTTTTCCACAGTAACAAAGTGGTTGGTTCTCCGGCGAACTTAAGTTCGGGCTTGAGTTGCTCGTGGGGAACACGGGAGACGTTGCCATAAATGAAAGGCTTTCTGGAGGCGCTCCATTTTCTCGTTCATTTGCATTCCATCGCCACCCCGTCTTAAGGTCACATTCAAGCCAGCCTTCATAAATACGGACATGCACAGGTTCCAGATGTTCAAGAGTATGTTCCTATGTGCACGTCACCACGTCCCTCCACAAGCACTAGTAATACTATTAATAATGATCAAGTTTGGGTTTTTTCAGATCTACATAACCTAGCAAGGTGGCGCAGTTGTCTACCTTTGGACTCGCATTCAAGAGAACCTGGGTTCGATTCTCGGTTCAACCATCCGTATTTCGGTTTTCCATTGTTTCGCTAAATCGCTCCAGGCGAATGCTGGAATGGTTCCTTACTGCAGGTCATGGCCAAATCCTTCGCTACTTCTGCTTCTCTAAGCAACTTGCTCCGTCTCTAATGACCTCGCTGTAGACGAGAAGTTAAACCCCGCCAGCCACAATGCATACATAACATTTGTAACAAAACGTATAGCAAGGTTTCTGTGAATAAATTATTAATCAGCTTGTCAAAATCAACGAAAATAAATGTGTGGAGATCTCAGGACTGAGACTGGAGTAGCGGTCAGAGACCCCCCCCCCCTCACCCGGAGCACTGGGTTAGATTCCCGGTGCGGTCACTCCTGGTTTCTCACACGTGGGAATCGTGCCGGATGATACCGCTGGTCGTCGGGTTTTCTCGGGGGTCTCCTGTTTCCCCAGTCCTTCATTCCGGCACCGCTCAATATTCACCTGGCTTCACCCTCGCTGGCTCTCGATACATCGTCACTCAGAGCCGTTCAAACGTCTCTACTTTATCAACCTTAATTTTTCAAAGGAAACGACGAATACTTTCGTTAGCTATAGGTGGGCAGTGCTCTCCACAATCCAGGTATAAGATAATGTTTATACAAGCGTGACTCTAATGTACGCCAGTGTAATGCGTTTATACAATCGTGACTGTTATGTACGCCAGAGTAATGCGTTTCACTCACGCGCAAGTATTCCAGTTGTCATTTAATAAATAATGTGTGAATTCCTCGAAATGTGTGGAATTTATAAAAAAAAAAAAAAAGGTAATTGTTTCTTTAACTTGTCATCAGATAATAAAATAAAATTTTTAACCAATTACGCCTCCGCTTCAGGAAACGGCAATATAGGGATGGTAAATTCAATTATGTAAATAAAATAATCTGATCACAGCGACGTATTTAACTGTGATTTATGATCTTTCAAATGTACATTATCCATACGCTTAGTGTCCGGTATTAAATAATTTCCACAGCATTCGCAGTGATCTCGTGTTTCAGCAACAACTCCAACTTGAAATGCGCTTATTGTACGTAGTTTTCGCGTTTCCCACGTTGTACAAGTTTACAATTCGTATGAATGGCTCACACACTCCTAGACATCGTATTTATTATCATGTTTTCTTTTAAAAATAAGCACAGTTTTATTCGTTGTGGTAATTCAAAGAATATTGCCAAGCTTTGTGGATATCATTGCTTTTATACTTAGCATTTGTTGTTCTGGATTCTTAGCTATGTTTAAGGTCTTTCTCAAATCCCTCCTCCAAATATGTTGCTCGTTCCGCCAAGTTTTCACAAGTAGGCATATTCACCACAACTTTACACTTTTAACGACAATAGAATGGTATTACCAACACGTTGAAAGTCTAGTAAACCTACGCCACATCTGCTTTAAGGAAGGATATTATACTGTGGCAGTGTTCTTATAAATAAACTTTCAAATTCTAGTAGTGAGAGGAAAATAATCAAATAGAGGATGATCGATATATTTACCATAACATTTGATGAGGCAAAAGTTTAATTTCTTGTACACGTGTTGTTTGCCCGATAAATCGCGTAAGTATTTTGGTTCAGTATGAAACTTCACTTAATACACTGTGCTTTTTTTAAGAATTCTAAAAGCTTTAAATATTTACCATTTTGAACATTGCAAGGCAAATTTAGCATTGGTATTTTTCCTGAATTCTTTATTCTTATTTTGCTATTCAGCACAGATACACCACACAGTTATAATAAAAATTTATAGATGTAGATAAAATTTATCCATTTTTTATTTGCATAATTCTTTGCTTGTTTTCCTCCTAAAATAGCACTTTTTCAATAGTTCGTAGTGTAAAATCTGCTTAAAATAAAAACAGTGACACAAAAAACTGATTACGACGATAGAGTAAGAATTGTAAGTGGATAATTGGCATAGCTGGAGTCACAGTGGCCGTGTACATAAGGAAATATGAATTTCATTTACTACAAAATTTTCAACCATGTATTACCCATTTCTATACGATTTACATAAATTTAAATATTCGTAATGAAAGTGCCCCCGATAATACATTGTATTATCGAAAACGTACATGTTAGTCATGATACTTATAGTTAAGCTATCACTTAAGGCTTACTGTTGCCTCGCCACTGTCAAACACGTTTTGATACATCATTATAATTTATGTACGCAGAGTTCACTTTAACAAGTACTTCAAAACTTATTTCTAGGCAAACAGGATGATAGACTGAGGCAACTTGGGGGTGAATAAGCCTCTTGTTACCATCCTCTCGTGTTTCGAAAAGGTTGTAAATGTTCATTATTTTATCTGAACTATTATTATTGACATACGTCATTGCAACATTTATTTTCAGTCGCAGAAAACCTGAAATATTGAGTAAAAAAATCTGACACAAAACAATAACATAAGAATACACGCGAGCATGAGTTAGCTGTTGTCGACAAATATCTAACATTCATGTAATTCCAAGAAAGCTTCTAATCATATATCACAATAAAAACGTCACAGATCAACAAATGCGTAACCTACGCACGTGCCATAATGCCTTGAGTGGATATCAAGAGAATGGCGTCGTAATTATAGACATCGTTGAGAATGTTATAATTGCTGCTCCAATAGGAACGCCATCGCGTGCTATAGTTCAGGCGTCTTGTAGCGTTCTTCTGCCGAGCTGGACGCACTTTCAGATACTATACCTTTCAGGGAAACTAATATTATCGTAAAAATGAATGTTACTACAATTAACTGGCGTTAAAATGTCGAAATTCTTTTTTTGGCAAGTCAATTTTAATTTGAGGAGTCGACTGTTCTATATAACATAAAAAGAGCTTCAAAGCTATCGCAACATTTTTTACATATTTGCTGTCTTTGCTTTTTCTCATCTGTTGTGTGCATTTATGCATAGTGATCCTGAATTACAGGTACAATTTTGTGATATTATTTGTTATGGGAAATGGGGTAGGCTGTAAAGTATGGCATATGATCTACCGTGATTATTAAATGAGACAAAAAAAGGTGAAAATAGGAAATTAAAGGTAGTTGTTTCCAAAAATGTCATAAACTGTTTGAGATGAAACCACATATTCGTCAACATCTGTGGCCATTTTTCGGGTGATGACTATCGATAAATAGCAACGTAAAAAGCACATTTTTTTGTTAGTAACATGACACGCATAATTTTCTGATGACGGACAATGTTATTATTACCCACGAAATGTACACAGATCGCAGCATATATGAAATTAAACTAACACTATCAAAGAAGCTATTGTTTCACCTCATGTAGTTTTTTTGACATTTTGCAACTCACTAATTTTAATTCCCATTTTTCAAGGGTATCTCTCTCTCTCTCTCTCTCTCTCTCTCCTTTAACGACCACGTTACGTTATAAGTTAGATTACGTTATTATGTTGATATTATACTTTCGACTGCTTAATATTGTTCATTCGAAATTCACTCTATAATGTGTGTAGGGATATTTTTTGACAAAAGCTAATGTCACAAGTGTAGAATTAGGAGCGAGCAACAGTGAACTCCGGTTGCACAATTGAAGTTCATAGGTTGATCCGAGACCATTTTAAAAATCGATGTAAGATCGTCACAGAGCGTTGTTGAACCATTCGAGTTCAGCGCATGACGATATCTAGATGAACTTTATTATGAACTACCGAATATCGTGATTAAAAGATATGATCCAAGATCAGAGCGGGGTATAAAGCGACGTTAAAGATATTTATTTAACAAAAAAAATATTCGTAAAACTTTAATAGTTTTAGTGTGGGTTTGGCTGATCTTTACGGTTGTGAAATATAAATTGAGATACATATTACAAGATACTGACGTGTGACATATTCCTTAAATTCATGAAGTGTTGATATTTTGTAATTATATAACGAAATTTACTCCAATCGCACCCAACAGACAGGGGAGAGAACAGGTACAACCAATCAGAAACCGTCCTACCGTCATCGTTTTCCGCACAAGCCACGCCGGAAAGTTGAGTTCAAGCCAATATTCCTGCTCCTGGAAAGAGCAGACTTTGCCGATAATTCTCATAAGTCCACTGTTCCACATATTTGTACCAATAATTTAATGGATTAAAAATGTATATTCATATAACAGTCTACGATGGTTAAATGTATGTATGTATAATAAAATATGTAAATACAAATGGTAATTTCACACATAACACATTATATAAATGCAGTTCTGAAATAAACCGATTGGTAGCACTAGTCAAGAGGAACATCGCAGTTTCTAATTAGTGGTCTCTCATTCACTTCAGAATATTGGTATAAAAATAACGAATGAACAAGCGTGGTCGTAAACTGAGCTTCCAAGCAAACAACAAACCAGTATTTAAAAAAAAGTCTTATACAAAGTATGGAATTTATTTTGTAAATATTGTAAAATATTTTGTATTTCCATAGCCATGTACACATTTTATGAAATGCTGATGACTCAATGTTTTACATCCCCCCCCCCCCTTTTTACATGAGATGATAATTGAATGGCGAATTTTGCAGTCCATTCAACAAGATTATACAACTAGAAAATGCTAGTCTTAACAGATAACATCGAAACGAACTCATTAGTGTTTTCCTACTCTTCAAAACAAACAGATGCATCATGACATAACAAAATGAGAGACCACCGACAAACAGTACTTCATCCCAGTCCTAAGTAACGTTTTTTTTTCCTGAATTAATAGCAGGAGATATATGAGCGTAACTCGGCCAATCGCGTTGGTGCCACACTTTTACACTGGAAGCCCGGTCCAGACGAAGACAATTGTTGAGTAAAATCTGAAGATCTCGGTGCAGGACAGTTATTGGCTGAGCCAGGCCTAAGACGGTGGCGTGACACCAGAACCGCAGCTGTGCGTTGACATTACATCACTCGTAAGGGGACTCGCTAGTAGAATAATGCCCGGGGCTATGCTCCCTTGTAGTCATACACGACTTTGAGGTGTTACAAATGTTGTAACATGTGTTCTTTTTAAGAAGCCAGCAAGGTAAAACACCTCAAGGTTACGTTCAGTCGAAAGGAAGCATTGCGATGGAGATGGGAAAATAGCGTAAACAAGCTTCGCGTTTGTTCTGTCCCCTCAGAATTGCAGGCGGTGACCACGCGGTTCTAACACAGCAGTCTGTTCAGAAAGATACAGAATAGTTGCTATAGATAAACAGTGATTTACACAAAAATAAATATCGCAAACGGCGATTTTTACTGACTTAACACTTTTCAGCGACCACATTTATATTTCAGTAACTAAATTTATGAATTGGCGACCAAATATCGACGTTCATTTCTGTCCTCAAATAAGGATTTACATCGAGATATTCCATAATTTTTTTAACAATAATAGAAGCTCGCGCTCGCAATGAGACCCATGTGACAACACGGGAGCCGCCTTAAGGCGTGATAATGAAGGATGAGCGCGACGCGCTACTCACCCAAGGTCGTCCTGCGCTGCTCTCCACGACGCCTCAACAGCAACTGGCAGCGCGCAGCGTCCCGACGTCCTCTGTGCCTCCCTCCCCCGCCCCCTCTCTATATCCCATACCCGTTCCCCCCTCACTGACCAACTGCCTACCTATCCCCTTCTGTTTGGTCCGGTCGCTCGCAACACGCACCTCCAACTCAAGTAGAAAAAACGAATCTCTACTGAGAAAATCCAAAGTCGAAGTTATACGCTCTCACAAATTCGGTATATAATTTTTTTGTATATTTAAACAAGATATTTACTACCTGCACATTGCGTGAATACACAATAAACCATCACGAAATATGTATCTCTATAATGTACAAACATGTGCTTGGTTTACATATTTATTATTATTTTTTTATGTGACTTTCACATCTGATAGTTTATGAACGTGTATTTTCATTAATACAGGCATTAAATTGTTTATAAAGTAGTACTTCATCTCCAATATATGAATATATACTCTTTAAATGAATTTGTTGTATGAAATAACTGCGGATAAACGACGCAGTCAGTAGAAAACGTCTTGAAATAAAAATAACATACAATCTGACGACGTCATGTGACTTATCTGCCAACATTATAAAGTGAACAATTATAGTTTGCTTCTTGGTTTTAACGTTGACAGTACAGAAGAGCCTACTTCGGCAAAAAAAAAAAAAAAAAAAAAAAATGTTATATTGTTATAGCGATGAGTTGCAACTCGTGCTCCTTGATTACGAGTGCGAACTGCAAACACAGTAAGAGACAATATTCGGTATGGTGCTCACGCAAGGTGTGCACAATCCACTCTCCATGTTTCAACGTCTAACTGCCAACAGCGCTATCAGAAACAACGTGGATGGTATTTTAGTTTAGAATACTATTGACGTAATTAAGTGCTTTGGTATGTTTTTACACTTGCTCTATCGTACTTTTAATGCAACTAGATAATATTTGATTTTGTGAAAATATTTCATTCGTATAAATGGTTGGATCTGTTGAAAATTAAAAAATATGCAAACACGTTCATCATTGTCGACCATGTGACTGACAGTTGTACTCGTAGGTAGGGCGTAGTGTCTCGTTGCCAGCGAGGAGACGGAGAATGTTGCTCAGAGAAGCAGGTCTGGGGAAGGAATCGGCCATGGCCGGTAGTAAGGAATCATCCCAGTATTCGCCTGGAGCTATGTGGGAAAACCATGCAAAACCGAAATTAGAATGACTGGACCGGTATTCGAACCCAGGTCCTCCCGAATGCGAGTCCGAACTGTGGTAGGGGAGATCGGCGAGTGAATATTGGGAGTGTGCGCCTAAGACAAAAGTCTGTTTACCTTACCTTCAGTCTCTCGTTCACAGTTCAAGAAAACATTCACCTCACATAACAAGCTTCATCACTTCTGCCTCAAGGTGTATTTTTGACGTTTCCTCGCGAGCATAACATTTTTTTTTTTCTGTGAAGAAAACATTTCGAGTCATCATGTTCGCTAAACTCGCTCGCCGACATATTTAAGTTTCTCTACACCAATTTTTTTAACAATATTTACGAATTAAGTACATATTTCAAGCACTGCGTTTCTGGTGTGATCTCTTCCAGTCAAATTCTTACAAGATGTCACAATTTCTAAATTACTCATTCTCTCGTCTGCTCTCTGCTAGCTAATCTCTCATATAGGCTTGCAAATTTAAAATAAATTTATGTCAAGTAGATAAGACCAAAGAAAACCCTACTTACTGATTGTGTGCCAGTACACAAATAATTTAAAACGAACAACAATTTTTAAAGCTTGTATTTACATAGAATATGTTTAAGCTGGTAGCACTAAATAGAGGGATTTAAACATCTTGCAATTAATTAAAGCTGACTTTCTCACCCATTTTCCAAATACAAAATTTTACAATAATAAAGGTTTGACAAAGAAATTACAAACGTCAGAGATAATTCCTACAGTTTCTCAGACGAATTAATGATGATTAAAACGTGATCAGCAATTATACTTGAATACAACAAATTTAAAAACATTAAAATTTACAAAATACAAAATACGTTGACTAGAGTATTAACTTTGAGCAATTAGAAAAAAAAGGAGGGTAGCCTAAAAATCCCAGTAAAGCCTCCTTTCGTAAAACAAACACATTAAAACATTTAATAAAATTTACACAATAATGAAATTATCGGTGAAGGCAGTCAATTTACCCATAAAGGTTTCAGCGATTAAAATAAAAAAATAACTAATACATTTAAGATGAATTTATTAAATACGCCCAACGCGTAAGTCGTGGAAGCAAAGTATATTGAAAAAAACTGGAAAAATTCTTGGGCAGCAAACACTTAACACTATGGGTTTAAAAAAATGGAACACACAGCAAAGCTAGAGGTTTAGATTAAACCGAAACCAAATTTGAGCTAATGACCGAAAACTCAATGTCCAAAAAACACCAACTCACTGCACACCCAATACTAACACAAACTACGCCATACAATATTAAAACATTCAAATTGACCCAACTAATAGGACGCCTACAACCAAGTCTCACCGTTTCATGTTGCTCAACCGCATCGGCTTATCAGGCAACGAAGTAAATTAAAAAGTGCCTCATCAGTGCCAACGTCCTCCGGACGGCTAAATTACAATTTTAAAACACGAGACTCCTCCTCAGATATTCCTGCAGGTGACGACCCGGTGTAGAACAGACGATGCGCAAGTAGTGCAACCACTTATATTAACTTGTCCCGATAACAAAAAAATGGTGACGCACTGAAGGAGGGGACAGGAAAGGAGAACAGAGGAGCTAAAGGAGGGGAGGGGAGCCGGGCATAGAGTAGGGCACCTCGCAGAGTCGAGAGTACTTTAGACGTCTAGCGCAACGAGCGCTGGCGTCGCAATAGCAGCCACCCTGCCTCAAGTCATCTTACATGTAAGCATGGTGTGGTTTTTAGCATCCACTTATTTAACGTCATACTCGCCCTTTGTTCGATGGCCATTAAAGTTAGGCCCTTGAAACTTGTAATGCATGTAGTCAACCCAATCCCAATAAGTCGATGTAGCACACTTTGGTGTATTCATTTTTACGCACAGTTGGCCACCATTTCCAAACCATTGACGATAGAGCCGCCAAACTCTAATCGTAAGGAACACTTCTAACACCGGCTTGTCACATTGCGTGAAAAGTGTTTTTATAACCACGAGTATCTTTAACAAATTGCCGTATATTTACTAACTTACCATTTAATTTTGTTAACCATTACCAATCTAGTTCATTGAAAATTGCTTCAAAATGTATCCTATTAAGTCACCATAGCCAATATCACATACACACTAACCAAACCAATCAAAATACCAAACGACCACACTAACCGATCATTCCTAACGACCATACAAACTGCCATACGAATAGACCATACCAACGATACCAACCTATTAACCATACCGGCCAATTAACGGTACCAACTGACATACCAACCTACCATACCAACTAGTCACACCAGCCTACCATATGAATCGAGCATACCAGACGAATATACCAGCTGGCCAGTCCAATTTACTATACCAACCAACCATATAAAACGATCATACTAACCGAATGTACCCGTTAACCAGACCAGCTGACCAGCCAAACCAACAAGTCACACCAACAAGCCACACCAACAAGCCACACCAACAAGCCACACCAACAAGCCACACCAACAAGCCATGCTAACAAACAATGAATATCGACAAAGCCATGAATATTGACCATACCAAACGATCATACCACCTGGCCATACTAAATGGCCATTCCAGCAGACCAGGCCAACTGACCAACGAGTCCGACTTTCCATACCAAAAAACAATACTGGCTAATTGAGAAGACCAATAGATAAAACCACTCTCATTGCAAAACTCTTCGCGAAACTCATCGCACATCGAAAATCAAGGGGTAAAGCATTTCGGGGAAAAAATCCACCCATCACTATCATGCAGAGAATTGAGTTGCGCTTATCGGAACAAGATGCGAAGCACATAGCGAACCATGTCACAAAGAAAAGTGCGAGCTACAAGAAAAGCCTCAACTCATATCGTAGTCCATGTCACGAACCAAGTCGTAAATTACGAAAATTCCCTGAAAACATATCATGGGCCATGCCGCAAATCAAAATACAAGCTACTAAAACTGCCTCGAAACATGTAACGATACAGTTCATGCCATGCAGGCTGTAGAACACCGGGCAGAGACGAGCCTTAAGTAGTGAAATTAATATTAGATATCATGTAGCAAGTCACTCACGTTGCCCAATATGTGCAAAGTACCATTGTGTACGCCTATAAAGCAAATCCCAACAGTGAAGTGCCGGTTCGAGTCCCGCATCAAATAAAATGGTTTTCAAATATAAACATTTGTTATGTAATATTTGCATAGAAATTATGTACACTGTTAGAAAAATTGTTCGTAAAATTACGGAAAATACAAGTTAAAAATTATTTAGACATTTGCGTTAAATTACGCTCTCTTAGTTATTTTCAATAACGTCCTCTCCGTAAGTTTCACCTAAATCTCTGTGAATTAACGGAATGTGTCCACAAACTTGTAAGTTTGTTGTGTTTATAAATCTGCTTTGTATAAAAAGGGGTAACAAAAACAAACGTTTTTCTTTCGTTATGTTGTCCGGAAGTGGGATTTGAACTCTGCAAAAATGTTGCCAGTTCAATACATCATCCACTCACCTATCACGCTTTTACGAGAAATGGTGTTGTAAATACGGAATTTATATGATATGAAGCAAGTACCTCTTAGTTTCTAGTCATGTTAAAGTGAGTGTATGCGATTATTTGTTGTTTTTTTTTTCAGGTTTACAAACAGATGTATGAAAAAGATTTTAATTTCGTAATATATTTCCCTGTGTATAACCGAGAAATTAAAAAAAAAAAAGTTTGGTAAATATTTAGTCCTGAATTGGGATTTTAACGCGAATCGAAATATTGACAGTTAATAACTTGAAATACTCACCTACTACACATTTACAAGAAGTATTTTGTAAATATGGATTTAACATGAAAGTGACGAACGCGCCTGTCTTAGTTTCAAGTCGTGTTAGAGCGCTTGCTATATTTGCGGTTTATAAAACGTGGTTACGAAAATATTGTTTTATTTTCGTTATGTGCGTGTTTCACTGTGTATACAGAAGGTTTTGTCCCGTAGCGGAATTTGAGCAATAATCAACGAATTGGCACTCCATGAGTGATTCGCACTTACCTACTACTATTTTACAAGAAGTAATATTGTGAAGATGTGATTATATACGCTTCAGGTATCATCTGCATTGTTCTTGACTCAGAATCGAAGCCATAAGATAACGAAGATCTTCCGTATTTTATATTTACGGAGCTCATTTCCGTTATTCGTCATTACGAAGTTCCTTTCCGTGAATTAACTCTATATCTGCGTAAAAGTTTCGGAAAATCTACAGAAATGTGTGACATTGTAATAGCAGAGCCAGTGGGCACAAGTCGCAGAGCACATAGCAAACCCCGTTCGCAGTCCTGTCGCGAGTCAACCATAGCGAGTCTCCATAGCTACGCCTGAGTCACATGACCGATGATGTCTGGTGAGGTCTCGAGCCAGACGCCCGGGCACTGGCGAACACGCCGTCGAGACCACACGGTCGCCAACCGACCTCTCAGTTGACGGAGCTCAGACAAGACATCCTGTCGTACATTTTTAATATGAAAATATGAGAGCAGTCTGAGGAAACCCGCGTAAACTGTTCGCACGACCAGGGGTCACAAATAGTTAGAAAATACATTAATCCCGTCGCCTTTATGCATTCATTATAATGCATTTATAATTACACATATTAATAAACATAGGAATATACACAATAATAAATGTGTAAACAAACTTAAAACTATTTTAATTATTTTTACAAATACGCACATTATTATGTGCATATTTATATATCCCTACAGGTATATTACATGGTAATATAATATAGTTGATGGTATCTGCATTCCTTTTAATAATTCATCATTAAATTGTGTGGTATATATTAATAATGTTTTGTGTATCGTTGTTTTCATAATAATACTAGTATTATTTTTAAAATTGTATCAGTTCTATTATATGTATTCAAATAACCACTATCGGATCTTAAAAGTTTGATAATTTTTTGAGTTTTAAAACATTAACGTTAAATCAGCTAAGTAATAGTTTATAGTTCTACCATTATGTACCATAAATACGTGTGTGTGATTTTATTATGTTTTCTTTTACATGATAAAACTTTTTAATTACTTCGAGATAAGTTTCTCTATTGCATCCATATCTTACAATTTTCATTCTTTAACAGACACTACATTATTAGTTCAAAGTACATATTTTTGAGAAGATTCTTTATTAGCTGCCTGATTTAACTTTATATTTTTTCTAGCATATGTTGTAAAAAACTCTTTCCGTTTAAAAAATAATCTAATTTTTTATTTATTTCAAAAAGTGTACTTTTACAAACCTGTATTTTACTATCTGTTATCAAAAATCAGTTTTTGCTATTAATGTAATCAATGATTTTATAACTTTTGGTAGAATTTCAATTAAATTATTGATAAATTATTTATATAATTTCATAGTTCGCCATAATTAGGTGTTCGAATATTTTGTAATAAAGTTTTGTCTTAAATATATTATTGAATAATAAGACGTGAAAGAAATATATAGCATTATACTTTCTTATCGTAATTAATATGTTAACAGTTTTTTATGTCGTTTGAAATAACTTAAGGCAGATGATTTTGACATGTAAGATAATAGATACTTAGCTGGAACTTTATTAAGTTACATACATATTATATAGTTACACTACTGGTTTTCACATAGTAGTGTTTGCAAATAAAGAAGAATGTGATAATTGTATTTTAAAACTAGAATTTTTCCAATTTAAATTATTTTTAACATTTGCACGAATGTATTTTAGATGTCCACTGCGCCATAAACAGCATTTTGTCTATACTATTATCCATAAATTTAGAACAATAGAAAGCAATAAAGTTACTGTTAGTGATAAGCACTGTTCTTCTTGTATATGCAGTGTAATTTTAAGCAATGAAAATCACTTTATTTAATCATTTATGCAAAGTTATACTTCTCATTTTTCGAAAGAACAGTTATAAAAATTGACATTTATGAAGAAACTAGATAATTTGTCTTTTAAGAAATTATATTAGACACATCCAGATAGTAAAGTCAAGATACAGAACTTTAACCGATTGAAAATAAATTATTATATTACTTTTAATTCGGTATTTTCACAATATTGTAAAACAAATTGTATTAACCACGGCTTTGAATGTATTTATGCAATATTTTATTATATATTTTCTTTTCTCGGTTTTTTTAAATTGTTAGATCTTATTCTATTTGTGTGTTAAAAAAGTTATTAAAATTCTTATACTAACTAATGATTACGTAAAAAATATATGGAACACAATTTTTTTAAATTTTCCGAGAATGTCTGCAAGCTGAACAGTGTTTGGCACAAACTGAAACTTAAGTGTTTCGCCCATGCTTACCAACATTATCCGCGTCTCCATGAATTCCAACTGAACTGTTCCAATACGTATTTATTCCATCAGTGAAACTTTTTACAAGCTTCGCTGGAGTTATTCATTTGTGATTCAGGAGCTATTAAAATGCGCATATTTCATAGCGTACTCTCTTATTTCAAAGAGCCATACATGCTCCTAGTTCTAAATGGTTTTTCAGCCGGAAGTTACACATGGGTAGCAGTGCTACGCAGAAGGGTCTTAGGGGTAAGTGGCGAATGGAGTTGAAGCAGGAAGAGGAAACGTAGCACAGTGTGTTGTGAGTTGAGCAGGGGGGAAGGGTGGAAGTGAGGGAACGACCGCCCACCACAGCTTTCCAGAGCTCGGCACGACTAGAGGCCGAGTCACAATGAAGATAAGGCGGTCGCTTAGCAGGCCAGAGGCATGGAAGCGATAAGGGCTACACTGACACGCGCTTCAAGTGCGCCATCGCCATTACACTCAGGGCTCTGCGAGCAGTGTTATCGTCATAGTGCGTGTACATATCAGCAAGGTTCAGGACAGCCTCCTGTCGTAGTTTCGCTCGTGCCCGCCGAGTATATTTCAAGATACAGCAGACTGAAACACCACTTTTACAATGCTGGAGGGCCCAGAAAAAAACATTTATGCCATTAGTGATGTCTAATGTCTTGGCAGTACAGTTCCGTCCTAGAGGCTTATTCTAAGTTTCGTTGGGAACTGCCCACGTCGCCACGAACCCACTCTCTCATCCGACGAAAACAAAATCGTCATGAAATTGGTATTCAGAGTACGGAGTCGTTTTTTAAGGCAAGCACATTCGGGTATCTTCGACTTTGACGACTATTTCCACCTACTCTACCCAAGTCTTGTTGTTTGCTTGCATGTTCGGTAACCTACAAGAAAAATGTAACTAAGAATATTTGTATCAGAATTGCCGGAATGTGTAGAAAATTATATTTAGAACCAAATTGAAAATAATAATTACCGTTTGCCATAAACTATAAATTCTTGAAAAGTTTGTTATAGATGAGCTACAAATCATATGTAGTTGTCTTAAATTTGAAGGGGAATATGGGCAATCATCGTTGGTGACAACGCCATTCCGCAACTATTTTTTGGGCCGGAGTATCGTTCATTTTTCTCTTCCCGACATCGCAGTGCGTTTGTTTCGCGGTTGTTACATATTTTATCCGTCTAATTAATTAGAAGAATAGCTCGCCAAGGACGGATTTCGGATCGCCAGCAGTCAATCATTTTGGATTTCATGGAGCGTCACCCAGACCTACGGCGAGGAAAATTTACCCCGCAATTTACAGCGACCCTAAAAAGTCAGTACTGGATGCAGCTGACCAACATGCTGAACGCCGATGGTCTTGGGCCAACTGAGACAGAGGAGAAGTGGATGAGGGTATGTCAGTGTTATGTATTAAGGTTTTAATATCCAATATCATTTGTTTGATGCCAGTTTATACTAACAGTGGTACATTTTCTGTAAGGTGTGAACATAACTACTAAAACATGTAGGTTTAGATATTTAATTAGTTATGTTTCCCGATGCCTAAATGTCTTAGTACTAAGTTACCTAACGTGTATTGTAGTTTCCCGACTTTCCATTAGAAAATTTTCGTAAAAAGGCCTTTTTGGGGCGTACTGAAATTGCTTACACATTTCCTAAAGGCGCGATTTCCAGTAAAATCTTTATCCTTAAAGAAATGTATGTTATGAAGGGTTCTGATAATGAAGTAAATTGTTAAATGACAAAATCAAAACTTAAAAAAAAAAAATAAAGAAAGCAGCTTGAAAAATCTAGGTGTAATTTTTAATTGCTTAGAATAGCATATGTAGGCCTAACAAAAACTGTCACGCAACATTTGAAAATAAAAAAAAATTATATCAATAAATCTTGCATTAAAGGCTAAAACAGGAAATGGTAGGTCTAGTTTACACTACAATGTTATATTATTCAGGAGAGTATTTGTAATTTACAGTAGCCTAGGATGTAACCTTAGAGTGTATTTGCTATCTAAAGTAAGGGAAACAAACTTACTAAGGTTACTCAAATATTTACTACTATAATTTTTAATGTTTTAACTGCTGTTTCATCATTAAAATGAAATAAATTCAATAATTACAATGTGTTGCAAATGTTTTCGCTACAGTTCCCTTGCAGATATTGAAAAAAGGCAAACAAGGAAGTCATCACAATAAATGTGTACAAATAACAAAATATATACATATAACTTTTGATGATGAAAATATTTTTTACCAAACATTTAATCTCAGGGAATAAAAATAAATTTTGCAAGTTCTGAAATGTGATTACAGAAATCCTACCAAATAAAAGGTATGAAACATTGATTGGCCAGCTCACCTCATTGGCACAAAAAACAGTAGAAAAATGATATAGTTAAAATGCTACACACATTTTTATTATTGTTAAAACTATGTAGTCTGTAGATCGATAAATAATTTAAACAAATAACTATTTAAGTAAGACATAATTCACACTAATAAGAGCTATAACAAACTAGTTAATAAATATAGTAAGTTAACAAAAAGCTGTAAAATAGTACCAAAGTATCACAAATCATAAGTAGCTCTGTAATTGTGTGAGTAGCACTAACGGATATCTGCAGGCTCAAACAACACTGTTTGCTTTTTAAACTCATAAATTATTTGTAACTGGAAAAAATTATGTCAGACATGTGAAATAAATAATACATTGCTGTAAAAACCAGCCAATAAGCAAATTTATCTTTTTTAACGTAAAATAGCCACTATTGGCTTACTGTTACCCTAGAGAACTTCACAACACATTCAACATAACATACATTTAGTCTTTTCTCATATATTTAATTTTAATAAAACATTAAATATTTTAGGCATAGTTAAAATAAGTGTGTGTGATCGAACGAGATGCACAGTAGCCGCTCTCTATGACCCAATATTGGTCTGCTTTTCTGCCACTAGCACTATCACAAACAACGTGGATAGGGTATGAGGTTAGAACATTAATTACGTTAACAAGTGGAGATGTTTGTCTCTTTCCTCTAAACAATATTTAAATAATTTGTATGAAATACGGTTAGGTAAAAGAAACTTATTCAAATAAAAGGGTGTCTTTTGAAAATTCAAATGTAGCCTAAAAAATCACATTCCTTAATGTTGACCATGTGATTTTTAAAGTTGTAATTGGCGTGTTCACTGTTAGAAAACGAAATTTGTTAAGTCATGGTTGACATGCGCACTCGTTTCACTAAATTCTCACTTTACAATTAAAACATCACTACATTAACATAACCTCCTTTACGAAAACTTAAATGTTAAAATACAAGTTTGTAGTTTTAAAAAAATATACTAAACTCGACCTCACACTGTAAAATATTAGGATGTTATGTAAGAACTCGCCTTCTTTTCAACCGAAAGCCCGTTTAATTTTCTTCTTTGCAGTGGTTCACTGAGGTCGTTGCACAGCTGCGTTGCGACCGCCCTCGAAAAACGGAACATTTTAATAAATGCTCCGTCCTCCATGTCGAAGGGGTTATTGCTATCCCGCAAAAGCTTCCTCTCCCGCCGCATTTGCAGGATCTGTTGCTTCCGCTCCTCGTCATCCAAATCTGCTGCCTCATTTAATAACAATCTCCGCCACATCGCCGCCA
Organism: Clitarchus hookeri; assembly: GCA_002778355.1. Lineage (NCBI taxonomy): Eukaryota > Metazoa > Arthropoda > Insecta > Phasmatodea > Phasmatidae > Clitarchus > Clitarchus hookeri. The sequence continues at coordinate 47,708 of NQII01008064.1, read as the reverse complement.
TGTTGAACCGACTCTCTTCTGACGAAATTATGCCCTTCCAACCGCTCGTGGCCAGTTGTTTACCCGTGACGTCAAACTACCGTCGTTTTAAACTTAGAATACCAAATAGTAGGAACGAGAAATTGTTTCGATCCTACTTTCTTTCGTCGGAACGAAAACTTAGAATAGGCCCCCTGGTCTAGGATGTGTTTTTCTTTTCGTTGGTAAACATACTGGGAAGACGTTCAATAGTTTCGTCAAAAATGGCGCGTGTCAAACATGTTGCGACTCATTTCTAGCACATGGTAGGCTACCACCTTAACATACAGCTCTTTATGTTAACTTTTCGTCGCCGTGGTGTGTGATGAAGTGTTGCAAGGTAAGCTGGTGCTTGTCCACTTCTGTACATTCTCGGTGTATGCAGTAGGAGTCAGTAACCACAGTGCAGTGTAGGAAAACTGAATGCATTCTGACCACTCACAAGCGAGCAGCAAGGACCCACTACACACGTCCTGTGGCGTCAGATGCCGAGCTACGTTTTACTGGTGGAAGTGTAAACTAGCAAGCAACAGGGTACAGCACACCGCTGACGCGAGCTTACCTTGCAACACTTCACCACACGTCACTGTTGCGTTGTCGTTATGTTCAGGTACAGATTGCGCAGTAATGTATTCACACTGAGTTACGAGCGACGTAGAGGTAAGTTCTCAAGACGACAAGTTGAACCAACTTCAACATAACGTAAAGGTAACTCCATATTTGACAATCAGATTCAAAGAACAATTTTTTTCTCTGGATGTATTTTTATTTCTACAAACTTCTTAACGGGTTGTATTTTGTGTATTACGCCACAACTGCAACAGACGAACATATAAGTGCAAATTGGCATTCATTTAGGCGAGGTGGGGTTACTGCTGGCACACAGAGGCAGGTCAGAAAAAGAACGGAGCTACACGTATTAAGCCTATATTTCACGAGAAATTTGAATTTCATTATCTGAAGGATATTTTATAAGGACCACACAAATATAAATATCTGTAGTTATGATTATAGTTTTCAATATATAGTACCGAAAAGTCGAAAATTTCTGAATATGGGAGCACAAATTTATATGCTCCTAATTAAGTTTGCAACTAAATCACACGTAATGTGATATATATCATATGCACAACATGTTAATTAAGTATCAAGGATATTTGACAATCGGTACTCGAGTGCTGGCATTCTGAATCTATTTTGAAAAAGTTGTTGAGGTTTTCGTCAACATATTTTTGTTCGTCCGAGAGGAAATAATATTAATATTTATTACTTTCCTTTGGACGATTAAAAATGTGTTGGCAAAAACATCAATACCTATTTTAAAATAATTTAAAGATGCCAGTGCCAGCACCGAGTACCGACTATTAAATATCCTTGAAACTTAATTAATATGTCTATATTATATAGATCACATGACATATGATTTAATTGGCCAAGTTATTCAGGATCATAGAAACTTGGGATCCCATATTTCGAAATTTTCAAATTCATTATGCTTATTTTGAAAACTACAATAATTTGACTACAAATATTTACATTTATATGGTCCTTATACTAATATCTTTCAGATAACGAAATAAAAAATTATCATGAAATAAAGCCTCAAGGGGCGGATGAAGAGCAGGTCCCGCTGCAGTAGCTAAAATATTAACGACTAATAAATAATGTTATTGGCGGAAAGGTTGTGGTTCCTGCGGTAACTGTGGACAAATGACATTTTTAATACATAAATAATATGTTATTGTTTATCAGTTGTTTTCAAAAATGTTATGGCCGCAGGCCAATAAAACCACAAGAGAATTAATTGAATTTAATTTTCACAGCCTAAAAACTACCGTCTTGTTTTAAGCCCTCCTATCATGTTCTCAAGCCAATAATAAAAATATTAATTATAAATAAACCGAAAAAGAAATGAATATATAAAATATGATACGATACAATTCCTAGGCAAGGGTAGATGAAAATAAAAACGGGAGAGGGGCGGGACCGAATCCCAAATGCTGCAAAACCAGTTTAACTTTAATGTATTTACAAGACTTCCTTTGTTCGCAACTATGGTTTAAATTCTTAATAAATACAACATTAAGTTGACCCTACTGTTTAAACACTGCATAAAAATGTAAGATAATATTCAGATTTTTTACATATATTTTTACTGTACAGAATCGAATAGGATTTTGTTTATGGTTGGTAGAGTGTGTATATGAATGTGTGTATGGGGACGCGCGCACCATAAGCTGCAAATAGATACAGTATGTATATATTAAGTTTTCCACACAGTTTAGTGAACACCTTTGGAAGCCCTGCTAAGATCTACTTGTATGTAAGTTGTGTATTCTTCAACCATATGAAAATATACCGTTGCCATTAGCCTCATCACTTCATTCATGTGTTGGTATAATATAAATCTAAAAATATAAGAAAAATTATGATTTCATGAATTTGCTCATTTTGACATATATTAAACGACAAAGCAAAATAAATTATTTCAATATTCACAGATGTTTACCTAAGACTTTCCATTCAATGTTAAGACATGCAACTACTTTCTCTCTGTTAGTACCAACTTTACTACGCGCATGCCACTGAGAGTGCCCGTTAAAATATATGCAGGTATGGGGCAGTAACATTTTTCAAAGGTTCACTTCAAAATTTCTTAGTCGATCGTGAACAGACTATAGCGCTATGCACACGCGTTACTTAAGTCGCGCCGGTCCAAGAACGGACTTGACTTCACCTGCCCAAGTGAAAGAGAGAGACAGAACGACTTGCAAAGCACCAACCACAGGTAGGTGGCAGGCGGGCAGACGACTTCTTCCCACCTGCCGTACCACCGTCGTCAAATTGTTCCCTTCCCCGGGGAGAAGTGGCCTGACATTGACAGAACTGCCAAGTCCTAAGTTATAGTGACGCCACTGTCGTTCTAAATGTGTGGCATGGATGTGTGGAATACGTTATGCACTGTATTTTAGCATACTGCAGTATTTCAGTAGCCCTACTATAGGTCTTCTCAAGAACTGTGCCTGTTTGACTCTCTGGAAGACGTCAAACTTCTAAAGGCCTCTGTTCAAGTCTGTCCCAGCTGGCTGACTGTTCGATGAACTGGACGAAGCCGCAGCGTTGCTGTCGTCACGAGAGCTGCCATGTGTGGTCGGTGTACGGTTCTCTGGGTGGGGGTGTGGCGCAGTGAGGGGGGAGGGGTCATATGTGTATTTAAGCCCCTCCATCTGTATGCTAATTAGGTACTCACTCTCGTCAGTGTATTTAGAAGAGGCGCCATGATCGTGGATGCAGGTATTCTACTACGTGAGGATTATCTTGTTATTGTTGGTTGTTTGTGAATTTTAATTTTGGTTTTGTACGCAACAGTTGAATTTTGAGTAGGAGTTTTTAATCATTGTTTGCCGTCGTGATTTTAGTTACTCGATTTTATATTTATAGGATTTTTGTGGTAACCAAGTACTTGTCCTGGGGCAAACCTTTTTATTTCTCATTGGGGCTGGTTTTTTTTTCGGTGTTCCTAACGTATTTTACATTTGGTTCTGTTCCATAATTATTATCTTTATTTTTGCTGGCTTCTGTGCGACGTGTTGATCCAGGTCCGAAGAAGCTTCTTGTTTCATGACGAGCTTCTTGTTTCATGTCATCGTGTTTCAATACCGCCACACGCCCGCTTCCCTAGGCGGCGATCCACGTTACATACAGTTAAGCCCATCATTTTAAATCTCGCATATTTTATGGCTAGTTCATGCAAACACACATTAAGCTCCCAAATAAAGAATGCATACCTATATCATTATTCATATAGTTCATGGTAGTCATGCATAGGACTACGGGTTCGCGCAACTGCCACGGATTCTGAACACCAATATATTTATATGGCATCAGATTGTTATACTTCTATTTAAGACATTTTCATCTAATACTCACGTGTGATATTATTACTGTTGGTGGTGGTGGTGGTGGTGGTGGTGGAGTTGTTGTACGTTGTAGCAAAAGAGCTGCCCCTAAAAGCAACCAAAAATGTTACGAAATTGTGTACATGATATTCGATACCAATAGAAATTGTTTAAAAACAGGTCATTTTCGAGCCCTCAATGAGTAGCACTTCACGCCGATACTTACTGTTCGTACATTAGCGTGTGTGTATATGTAAAGTAAAGCGCAGGTCTCTTCACAGATATGTTGGTACCGGATGCGCATGTTCAGACACTGTGGATGTGTCCTCGCAGTGTCCTCACAGGACCTCGCTGCACAAACACCACTCAGTCTGCGCCGAGATGTTTGCTCATAAAAGAAAACGAGTCGTTTTTATGCACTTTGTAAACAACGTTTTTTTTTTTTAAGATACGTAGGTGGTGCTCCAAGTATCCTTTTACTGATACAAGACTTCTTAGAGCTACATTTGCAACAGGTTTTCCAGACCTAAAGGAAAATCCATATAAATATTTCAGTTACTTTCGTGTTAAGTGTGTAGTCATATGATAAGCTCTTAGCAATTACAAATAACACGATAAAACTTAAGGATACTCGCCATACGGGCAGTGGAAATGTTGGCAGTAGCACAAAGGCAGCGCGTCTTTTCCGTGCGGTGCAGGAACTGTGCTGTTCAGGGACACGTGGCAAGGGATTGTCGGCATAGGAGACGTACTGTGTCCGAAAGAAAGTGTTTTCGTTGCGGCGAGTTCGAGCACCTGCGTAAGACTTGTCCAAAGGCGGGAAACGAGGGTTGACTGGAATTCTTATGGGTTTTCCAGTCGAGCTAAAGGTAAAGTCACGCGCACTATTAGGAAGTGTATGGTGTTAATCACCTGTGGGGAAAGGAATTTTTCAACCTTGGTTGACACTGGGGCTAACCGTCATGTCTTGAGCAATACATTTTTTAAACGTCCCTTAAATTCGAAGATCGTATCAAAAGTGTTTACTTGCGTATGTCTGAGAAGTGTTTATGTTTAGCTAACTGTGATATCGTTAGGAGCAACACTGTAGTCAACCTACATTTTTAAATCGGTAGGTTTTTGTTGACAATTCCCTTTTGGGTTTTTTCAGACTTTCTCATGACATCATTTTAGGGCTCGAATTTCAAAGGAAAACTAGGGCGTCGGTTGACCTCGACGAATTTTAACTGTCCTTTGGGTTTGCTCCGAAGATCCGGATTGGTCTTCAGTTCGACGCGGTCCCGGAAACGTTTTCGTCTTTACTTGACGGCACGAGTTCAGCCAAATATTTTCAAATTCAATAGGATCAATTGAAGGAGGAGAGTGATATCATCTCTTCGGGCATTGGCAAATGCGACGTCCTTCCTTATAAGTTTTCTTTGACGAATGACATTCCAGTGCACGACCGTCATTTTAAATGTCCCCCGCACCCTAAGCTCCAAGCCTTTCGGTAAATCATAGATAAATTGTTAGAAGCTGGCGTAATTGTTTCATCCACGTCAGACTACTGTTCACCGGGAGTTTTGGTGCGCAAAAGAGATAGCTAAAAGTATCGTTTGGTGGTTAACCATTGTATTGTAAACAAATAAATTCATAAAGACCCTTTTCCGCCGCCTACTATTGATTGTGGCCTTCAGTACGTGGGTAAAGCCCGCGTGTTTTCAGTGTAAGATCTCAATAATAGCTCTAACCAGTGTTTGCTGGATCCTTCCTGCAGGAAATATGATGCTTTTAGCACGCCCTGGAGCCAGTTCGAGTTCACACGTATTCCCATGGGTTCTAGTTTTGGCAGTCAAGCGTTGTCCCGAGTGTTAGGTCACGTTTTGTTAGAGTATAAATTTAAGCTTGTTTTTAATTATATTGATGACATCATTGTGGACAGTGATGATCTCGAGTCCCATTTGTCCCACTTGCGTCAGGTGTTTCTTAAAATGAGGGAAGTGGGATTGACGGTTAATCTCGATAAAGAGAACAAATTAAGGGTTGCTATAACACCCGTGTAGATGTTGGCGATTACGTTAAGGTAAGTGTGTTTTAACAATAATATCCATTTTCCGTATTCGGGAAAACAATATGTATTTAGATACGTAAAACCTCCACTAGACATATAATTGAGTTGCAATTCCCCAACCAAACATGTATATTATTCTTCATATTCATCTTAAAAACATTTCTCATTATTTATTATGAAAGCAAACAAATCAGTAGGTATATTCGCCGAAAAGATCATCACTTGAACTGTCCAATGGTGAAGCAGTCGGCATTTCATATACGGTTGACAATCAGGTCATATACACAAAAACGACAGAACCCATTTTTTAAATAATCGTAATATGGGCCAGTGCTCTTACAATGATTGTTATATTTCAACAGACGCCCCACAAGAAGACGATAAACGAAATGCCAACTGTTACTCACTTCTGGGAAAATATCAGCAGCATGTTTATGGGTCATTTATGGCATGCCAGCTGTGGTTTACTGCTGGGGGCATAATAGCAGCATACTTACGGCCCTTTTGTTGTATGACAATTATTTCTTTAAGAATCATTCTCAGCAAGGGTATGTGCCATTTATGACATGCCGAGTATATGCTGTTGTGCAGTAGCAAATAGCATATGTGAATTCACTTGATTTTTTTATTTCATGCATATAAGAAGTAAAGTCTTCTGGGGAAATTGCTAGAAAGAGGAAAAAATGGTTTTTATACTGAAAACTTGCAAAACATAACACGTAAAAAAATCGTTATTTTGCATTTTAAACGCCACTTAAAAGTAGCCCGAAACTAGAATACTAGTATAAAAAAAACACAGAATTCCCAGTATTGTCTTGTGATATTAACATTACTTGTTTCTATAGCAAAGCTATTAATGCAACGTGTATGTGTACAAAGAATTTAGATTTACTTAATGAGTTTCATGAGTATATGGAACAGTAGTTGCTAGCATTCTAGCGTGTGAATGAAAGGTTTGTGAGTTCGATTCCACGTTCTGCCAAAGAAATTCACTAGTTGCGGAAAATTGCTGAAGTCAACATACACTGAAGAGCAAAAAAAACTGGTACACTGGCCTAATATCGTGTAGGGCACCCGCGAGCAGGCAGAAGTGCCGCAAGACGACGTGGCATGGACTCGAATAATGTCTGAGGTATGCAGAAGGCAATTCACACCATGAATCCTGCAGGGCAGTCCACAAATTCATACGAGTGTGAGGCGGTGGAGATCTCTTCTGAACAGCGCGTTGCAAGGCATCCCAGATATGCTCAACAAGGTTCATGTCTGGTGTTTTAGGTGGCCAATGGAAGTGTCTAAAGTCAGAAGAGTATTCCTTGAGCCACTCGGTAGCAACTCTCGACGTGTGGGGTGTCGCATTGTGCTGCTGGAATTGTCCACGTCCGTCGGAATGCACAATGGACATGAATGGGTGGAGGTGATCGGGCAGGATGCTTCCGTATCTGTCACCTGTCAGAGTCGTATCTAGACTATCAGGGGTCCCATTTCATGCCAACTGCACACGCCCCATACCATGGCAGAGCCTCCACCAGCTTGAACAGTCCCCTGTTGACATGTAGGGTCCATGTATTCCTGAGGATGTCTCCATACCCGTACACAACGAGACTCGTCAGACCAGGCAACGTGTTTCCAGTCATCAACAGTCCAATGGCGGTGTTGGCGGGCCCAGGCGAGGCGTAAAGCTTAGTGTCGTGCTGTTAACAACGGTACACGAGTGGGCCTTCGGTTCCGAAAGCCCATATCAATTATGGTCCGTTACATAGTTAGCACGCTAGCACTTGTTGATGCCCCAGCATTGAAATCTGCGCCAATTTGAGAGAGGGTTCCATATCTGTCACGTTTAATGATTCTCGTCAGTAGTCGTTTGTCCCGTTCGTTCACGATCTTTTTCCGGGCGCAGCGATGTCTAAAATGTGATGTTTTAACGGATTCCCAATATTCGCAGTACACTCGTGAAATGGTCGTACGCGAAAATCCAAATTTTATCGCTACCTCGGAGATGCTATGTGCCATCTCTCGTCTGCCGACTATGACACCACATTCAAACTCACTTAAATCTTGATAGCCTGACATTGTGGCAGCAATAACTGTTCTAGCAACTTTGCCAGACGCTTGTTGTCTTATAGAGGGGCTGCCGACCGCATCGCGTTACTCTGATTGGTTCCATACCTCTGTTGTTTGCATACGCACGCCTAAAAAAGTTTTTTTGGCTCTCCAGTGTTTATGAATATGTTAAAATAATAAACTTTATTTGGGTGAAACATAAGTATTTTTTGGTTTTGATATATGCATAACAATCTGATTGTATGTGGGTCACAAGTGGGCAATAGCTGGACCACAAGTGGGCAACAGCTGGGCCACAAGTGGCCAATACCTGGGCCACAAGTTGCCAATATCTGGGCCACAAGTTGCCAATATCTGGGCCACAGATGGGTAATAGCCGGGCCACAAGTGGTCAATAGCTGCGCCACCGATGGGCAAGAGCTGGGCCACAAGTGGCCAATACCTGGGCCATAAATGGCCAATACCTGGGCCATAAGTGGCAAATACCTGGGTCATAAATGGAAAATACCTGGGTTACAGGTGGGCAATAACTGGGCCACAAGTCTCCAATACCTGGGCCACAAGTGGCCAATACCCGCCACAAGAGGGCAACAGCTGGGCCACAAGAGGGCAATAGCTGGGCCACAAGAGGGCAACAGCTGGGCCACAAGTGGCCAATAGCTAGGCCACAGATTGGCAATAGCTGTGCCACAAGTGGCTAATATCTGGGCCACGAGTGGGTTGCCGGCAGTTGGCTGACGAAATGTGGTTTATTTACGGCAGGCCAGAAGCAGAAAACCAGTGAGCCACTGCTGCCACACATGGCCTACTGATGGCGCTCACTTGTGGGGTACAGTTGGTTACGCAGAAGCGGGCCGCTTGTGGGCAGATTTTATTCTGCTAAATGGACGTTATCTGAACAGTGGTCCAGATGTGGCCAACTGCAAGAGGCATCACGTGGGCCACAAGCCTCTGCGGGTTCATTACAGTGGTTCACTGATTGTTAACTGATTATGGAAACCGGATGTGGACCGCTCGTGTACAAACAGATTGGCACAAGTGGGCCAACAGACGTTTGCTACTTGGATATTATTAAGTCCGCAATATGTTTCCCATTTTATTATAGTTACATATGTTACTGTAATAAAGATTAACTCATTATTAATGTATTTTCACTCTCACGTGAGAAAAGATAGACTTAAACCAGTCCATTATAATTTCATTATTTCTGTAAAGTATTTAGTAATGCAATAAGGTTTGAGTGAGTGCAGTGAGTGAAGAAATTTGGGCGGCCCTTAATATCGAGGTCTTGAGAGCCATGAGAGTGAAGCGAGGTGAGTATGGAGCAGCGCTGGAATGGAGGGGCGAGGGAAAGGTGGGATCCCCGAGAAAACACGTCTTCCAGCTGCATCCTCCGACACGATACCCACTTGCGAAAATCCGGAGTGAACCGGCCGGGGATAAAACCTGGTTCACCTTTGCGGGAGGCGAGCAGTCTAACCGCTCAGCTACTATGTCCACCAGTAAGGCTTGAATCTTAAATTTTAATATTAAACATTGACAGTAATTTATAAAGAGATATAAATAACCACAAGATGGCGAGGGTAGCACCGCCTTAACATGACTATACACTTGACTGTCCTGTGTATACCCGAGCTGGTGTGGTGCTTTCTCAGTGTGAAGCCACTTCCCTTGCCACTGTGTGTCACGTGATTCGCTCAAACCAATACGGAGTACTTATTCATTGGCAGACACTTACCCAGAGCGTGACATGTTAAGTATGATCCAATTATGATATCCCTGCATAGGTACGCGAGCTTAAGGAATAACCCGTCACCATAATAATAAAACGGAATTCCCATGTCTTTAAAAATTAAGAATGCTCCTGTGTAAACTATAAGTACATGTGCAGTGTAAAAAATGTCTGGATTTTTACAAGCAACTCTTTGGCAACTGGTCGTCAAATATATTCTTGTAACACCACAAACAATGAAAACTAAATTTCTCAATATGTTAGCGGGTAATGTGTGAAACTAATATTTTTAACTAGCAAGTGATATACACTTCAAGTTTATTATAAATATTCACCTACATAAACTGTTTTGTATGTTTTCTAAAACAATGTGTTGTAAATATACAATAGTATATTTGTATAGTTACAAGAAAACCTTTGGCAACTAGTTTCCAAAGAATGTTTTGAACCACGGTTTTTTTTTTACTGTGTGGTTTTTTTGCGCAAAAGTCTTCTAACATTCGCACACTGTTTGAAAAATTGTCCGTTAAATTACGGAAAATACCTGTTACAAATTATCCAGACATCTGCGTTAAATTACGGGCTCTTGGTTTTTTTTCAATAGCATCCTCTCCGTAAATTTCACCTAAATCCCCGTGAATTCGCGGAATGTGTCCACAAGCTTGCAAGTTTGGTGTGTTTTTTAATGTGCTCTTAAAAAAGGGGGTAGCAAAATAAACGATTTACTTTCGTTAAGTGGGTTATTCACTTTACATAAATATTATTATAAAAAATATAAAATGTTGCCCGGTAGCGGGATTTGAACTCTGCAAATCTTTTGGTATTTCAATACATTATTCACTCACCTAACACGTTTTTATAAGAGGTTGTGTTGTAAATATAGAATTTATATGAATTGATGCATGTACCTTTTCGTTTCTAGTCTTGTTAGAGTGTGTGCGATTTTGTCTTTTTTTTTTTATTTCAGCTTTACAAACAGGGGTATGAAAAAGAGTTTTATTTTCGTAATGTATTTGACTGTGTTTAAACCAGAAATTAAAAAAAGTTTAAATATTTAGTCTTGTAGCGGGATTTAAACACGAATTGAAAGACTCGCCTACCACACATTTACATGAAGTATTTTGTAAAAATGGATTTTACATGAAAGTTACGAACGCGCCTGTCTTAGTTTCAAGTCGTGTTAGAGCGCTTGCTATATTTGCGGTTTATGAAACGAGGTTACGAAAATATGATTTTATTTTCGTTATGTGCGTGTTTCACGTATACAGAAGGTTTTGTCCTGTAGCGGAAATTGGACACGAATCAACGAATTGGCACTCCATGAGTGTTTCGCACTTACCTACTACTATTTTACAAGAAGTAATATTGTGAAGATGGGATTCTATACGCTTCAGGTATCATCTGCATTGTTCTTGACTCAGAATCGAAGCCATAAGAATACGAAGAGCTTCCGTATTTTATATTTACGGAGCTCATTTCCGTTATTCGTCATTAGGAAGTTACTTTTCGTACATTAATTCTACATCTCCGTAAAGTTTCCGTAAATCTACAGAAATGTCTAACAGTGTAGTAGTGCGTGTCTCTGGCGTCCATCTTAATGTTACGATTCTTTATCGCCCTATAATGTTGCCATGTATTATTGTAATATTGTAGTGTTTTTTTTTTAACAAATTATCGAAGAGTTTTCCATGTATTGATAAATGCAGCTGTCGCGCTCGCAGAAAACCCGTGCAAGTGAGAGAACAGAAAGCAGCGAACGTTCCTTAGAACTTAGTCTCACACGCCATGTTGAATGACTGGTTTCTGACAGTTGTCAGATTTCTAAGGACTCTTATTTTTAAACTACTTCTATACCTCTCTGGTAACATACACTGAAGAGCCACTACAACTGGTACACCTGCCTAATATCGTGTAGGGCCCTCCGAGCACGCAGAAGTGCTGCAAGACGACGTGGCATGGACTCGACTAATGTCTGAAGATATGCAGGAGGCAATTCACACCATGAATCCTGCAGAGCAGTCCACAAATCCAATATTCGCCAATTTAAGAAAGGGTTGCAGGTCTGTCACGTTTAATGATTCTCATCAGTCGTCGTTTTTCCCATTCTTTCACGATGTTTTTCCGGCCGCAGCGATGTCGAAGATGTGATGTTTTACCGGATTCCCGATATTCACGGTAGACTCGTGAAATGGTCGTACGCGAACATCCAAATGTTATCGCTACCTCGGAGATGCTATGTCTCATCTCTCGTGCGCCGACTATAACACCACGTTCAAACTCACTTAAATCTTGATAACCTGCCATTGTCGCTGCAGTAACCCATCTAGCAACTTTGCCAGACGCTTGTTGTATTATCTAGGTGCTGCCAACCGCATTGCGTTACTCTGATTGGTTCCATACCTCTGTTATTTGCATACGCATGCCTATACCAGTTTTTTTGGCTCTTCAGTGTACGTTACACTGTGTAACAAACATATATTTTCTGAACTTTTATCAAGTAATTATAACGTTATTAGTGGAGCATCATTTTTAAATATCTTTTCGTTTTACAATATTAAATAAAGCGTGGATCAAATTTAGCCACTAGGTTTAAAGGTATTTGTATTTTATGCACGCGTTCCACTTAAAAATATTTAATTATTTCATTGTAAAGATAGTTGTTTTACACAAACGGAAAAATTCTACATGGTGGATGAGAACGAGCGTCATTGCAAGGACGCTCTGGCAACGACGATGTAATTAGTACGTAATTAAGCGCCCCCAGCGTCGCCTACTCTCACAAAGCAGAATTTTATTAGAGAGTTTGTATTACATACCTTTCACTTGACGTGAATTATCGCACAAGATGCTCGAAAAAAAAATTTTAACGCGACAAAAGTACGCGGGTAAGGAAAAGCGAAAAAAAAAAAAATTGTAAATAACGAAGTTGAGACATTATGACAAAGGTTTATAATTCCAAGTCATCACTTTCATACCACCTTTAATAACATGAATACTTTCATAAATATATAACTTAAGTAAAATTCCCTTCCCTCTAAAATTGAAGAGTGAAAGAGAATTTTACTTTAGTGTGTAACAAATAACATGAACGCCCAAATACCGCTTCCCAAATACCTACATTAGGCTTCCACATTATAACTTATATTTGAAGTCGACTCGTGCCAGTTCTTGGCGTTAGTGAGCACAGAGCGACTAATGGTTGTTAGCTGGAGGCAGGTCACGGTTAATTAAGCAATTTGTAAATCAACCTCTGAAAAATTTCCCTGCCCCTACCAGCATATATATTAACACGCACACTGACTGGCATGCACCAGTTAAGTTGGTAACGACGGAGGGGAAGTAGTTGCATGCCTCAACGTTGAATTGAAATAATGAGGCAAACTTAAGGAAAAGTGTAGAACCTTGTCCCTGACGCCGAACCAGGTAGACGTCCTTGCTGCTGTGGGCAGATTTATGTGTTTGCTGCTAAGAAGTTACATGAACTTAACCACCCCCCGTCTTACCAACCCCCTCAGGCAGCAACAGAGCTATTGATAGCCCCCCACCCAGTCATCTGTGTGAACTACACGTTAAAAACCAGGCATGTAGTATATATAGTAAATATATATACATAGATATATATATACAGTATATTGATCGTTATAAAACCTCTGTATTACAAAATTTAAGGGGGCGAATTTCTGTGTTTGATATAGACGGGTTCTTTGTTGAGTGGTGATTTAGAGTGAGTTTCTTTTTTTAATTATGAAGACAATTTTGAATCTGATTGCTGCTGAAATTGAATTGCATTGGTTCTTTTGAATTTTTCTATAATAGTATTCAATTTTTTCTTTTAATCACTAGAGTAATAAAAACTCTTAAAGCAAAAAGAAATACTTATTAAACAGGAAGCTAAACAATTGTAACAGCTTCTACAGTACTTAAAATAACATTATGGCTTCAGTATGTCATCTGTTTTATTTCTGAAATATGTGAAAAATAGAGGTTTTACAGTTTTAAATAAAATTTTGTAAAAAACGAAGGGAGCATTATAAAAGGAAATGTAATATAATTGGACTTTTCAGTCTTTGTTATAAACAAGTTTTGTGCCAAAGAGGGAAAAATAATTTATCATAAATAGTAGAAATACAGTTAGTTTTGACTGGGTTGAACACTTTTTTTTATAAAGCTGTTTTTTTTTATAAATAGGTTCACTATATACAGGTTTCACTGCGAGATTTACGGTTTACGGGTGCATGTAATCTGTCGATACCCTTTACTGTAAAACACTAGAAGACTGCAGCTTTTAAACCGCCACCAACTCGATTATCTATAATATTCCAGCTTACGGTGTCTAGGTGACGCGAAGTTAAATGTTCCCAAAATAAAAGAGAAAAATATATCATGTAAAAAGGTAATTGGGTGATGACAAACGAACGGCCTAAAGTTTATGCAACGGGTAGTACACACCCATTCCAAAGGTTTCAAAACAGTGTTTCTTCTCTTAAATATCCTACTTGTCTGATTTTGCCGCCCTGCGCCATAGCCACCCAAGCCCTTCATGTAAATCCTCCTCTGTGTGAGATTATTTAATTAAACCGAAGTGTGTCGCGGGTTGTTGGAGGTTTGCTAGGCCCTTCCCCGTGTTCCCCTGCAATTGTGGTGGGGGTGGGGGGCAGTTTACGACCCGGCACATCCCTGGCACGCAGTTACTGCAGCGGTCGTAAACAGGCGACCGTTCCGAATAGCAGCCACGCTATCCATGATGCTTTCCCAGGTGTTACTCCAGGAGCGCTGTGAAGTGGGTGATGGATGCTGAAACTAAGCTTTGTTCTACTCAGGTTAGGAACAAAACCAGATTTCTTATGGAAGTGTTTGGCATAGAGAACATTTCCACCGCTAGGTGCGCTGGTGTTCCAAAAGGTAAATTTGAACTACAATTTTACGTAATTAATAATAAAAGAGGATTATTGTACTTAGTTATACAGTTATTTTATATTTTATTTATAATTATTTCAATTATCCCATTTTTTAACGTATAAAATAGAGAAAATCTGGTAAACGAGCGACACTAACACGTACCTAGTGGCGAAAATTTTTAGTTTGCCAAACTCTTAACATTGATCTTCCTAACCTGAAGTAGAAGTAACCTTTGTTGGAACTACTACTTGAGTAAGGCTGCGAACTGTCCCAGGCTGTACGGTATTTCGTGTATCCTGGAACTTAAACAATTATCCCGTATGGTTTAAGGACGGGACACCATATATCCCGTATCTCAGACTTCTTCGAAGATAAACTTAATATTAATAAACACAATGTCTATTATTTAACACTTCCGCGATTACAGGCACTTTCACTCTGATGATATAATCCAATGCCTAAATATAGTTACTATTGACGCCAACAGGTGGCATTCATTAACAGTACGTTCACGTAAGTATCACTTGCCGAGACGTGTACAGTATCCTTCCTTCCCCTGTGTGTTGGTGCTATCTAGATACTATTGACGCCAACAGGTGGCATTCACAAGTACGTTCACGTAAATATCACTTGCCGAGACATGTACAGTATCCTTCCTTCCCTTGTGTGTTGGTGCCATCTGTTGTAAAACCAATTAAATCAGAAATCTTAATCAAACTGAATTGTGACTATAGTTGCAAGTAATATTGTGTTTTTTCACATGTTCAGAAAAAATGTTGACTAGTGGATATACTGACTTTTACAAATTTCAAATAGTATTTAAATTGTTAATTTTTTTAGAACAATTTTCTTAGCAGTTTGATGTCGTGTGACGAGTTGTCTAAAGTGCCCCTTATGGCAAATCTAAAAAAAGTTGGTAACCCTATACTTGAGGAACACTGTACATCAAAACATTAAATCATTTTCTAATTAAATAGAACAAATTCAGGTATTACTAGAGTTCATTAAAAGTGATATTGTATGTTTTTTGAGCACTAGTTAAGAGAAAATGAAGAAATACATAACCTGGTTCAGTGCTATTATTCGTATATTTGCTAGATATATGCTAATGATATTGAGAGTGTTGATAATAATTTAGAAACTTCAACGATCACAGCAAGTAGTGAAAACTTAAAAATAATGATCATTGTTGTGTGCAGGTCTTCTTAATATAGATATTTTTCTCAGAAATATAGTATGTTATTGATTAAGGTTACATCTAAATATGATAACATTGTTGTATGTGGGAATTTCAACATTAAAAGTAATGTTGATAATTTTAATCCTAGAAATTTTATGAACTTGTTAAAAATGTATAATGTCTCAATTACTGTTACTCACTATACTAGGAAAACAGCAAAACCAGCCTCTATAATTGATCATATATTAGCTAATATTAATAGAAACTCCTATGAAAGCACAGTAGTAGAACCAGGTTTGTCTGACCATCATAGTCAATTAATGAACATAAGATATTTTTTTGACGATACAATGAACACTAATAAACATTTTACTGAGATAAGACGATGTTTTGATGAAAACAGCATAAGTACTTTCTGCAGTCTCTTGAAATTCTCAGACTGGTCTGTCCTGTATGAAAAGACTACAGGCAATGACATTTGTTTGTCATTTTCAAATATACTTATGTTAAATTTTGGGGAAGTTTTTCACAAATAATATATTACGACAAATCTAGACTTACATGTAAAAGCTGGTTATCAAAAGGTATTAAAATATAATGTCTAAATAATAAACGTTAACATAAAATTTCAAAGTTCTCAAATGATCCTGACTTTATACAGTACTGTAAAAATTATCACAAAATGTATAAACAAGTGTTAAAATCTGCCAAAATAACAACACTTTGAAAAGGTTATTATGTTATATACAGATAAATCTAATACTACATGGAGTATTGTAAAACATGAACTAAATAAAGGCAACTTAGATAATCCACAAAATCTAGAAACTAAAATGCAGGGCGTTACACACAACATAAAAACTCCAAGTATATTTGCTAAAATATTAAGTCAATACTTTTACAAAATAGTACATGAACAAAAAGTTACTCAGAGAGTGTATAGGCATAATATTACTTCTATCTTTAAGAACAAGGCTAAAATCCCATCCATGTTTATTTTTCATGTAACTAGGGTAGAATTGCTGTCAATAGTACATAAAATGAAAACTGAACACTCATCCGGCCTTGATGTTCTTGACTTTCTTATTAAAAGAAGCATTGATTTTCTAGTAGATATATTATTATGTTTGTTTAACGAATCACTGTTTTCCAAATTTATGGAAGTGCTCTAAAATAATTCCTCTTCACAAAGAGGTCTTCGTAGCCTACGTCAAAACTAAATGCTTATATCTTTGCTCTCCGCCTTTTCCAAAACCCTTCAATCAATTATGTTTAATAGATTAATGTTTTTTTCCCAGAAGTATAACATTTTAGAGAGCAGCCAACATGGTTTTAGGCAAGGGAAATCAACTATAACTGCATTGTTTAATTTTATTAATAACATTCTAGAGGATTTAGATAAACGTTAATACCATATCGACTTATTTTGTGATTTCAGTAAAGTTTTTGACAGCGTTAATAACTCTATACTTTTAAACAATTAAGCGCCTAGATGTAAATACATCTGGACTGGTTTAGATCACACCTGTCAACGTTTACGAGTGGTTTGTAATACCACACTTTGACATTTCTAATAATACCAAATGTTATTTCAGATCTGAAACGCAAGATATTTCGACTGGCGTGCCGCAGGGATCCATACTCGGACCTTTGTTTATTATTATGTATGGAAATGATTTGTCAAAAGCATAACAATTGGTAACTTTACACAGTATTCAGACGACAGGTATATATATATATATATATATCATAAGATCATATATCATAAGATCATCTCCATGAATATATATATATATATCATAAGATCATATATCATAAGATCACCTCCAATATATATATATATTCATGGAGATAGATTATCTTTTGATCTTAAATGACAATATTAACAAAGTAATAGCTGGTATCATGAAGTGGTTCAGTTCAAATCACATAATTTTAATGAGTCAAAAACTGACTGCAAACATTTTAAACCAAAACAAGTGTGTGATGTTCCAGATCCGGAAGTGTTTATCAGTGATGGAAAAATAACTCAGACAAATGTTACTAAATTTCTAGGGGTTATTTGCATACGCGCGCCTATGCCAGTTTTTTTGGCTCTTCAGTGTATATACAACATACGAAAGAAAATTAATTCCATACGTTTTCCAGTAAGAACAATTTATAAGTCTCTAAATATAAATTCACTTAAAATTATTTATTATGGTTATATTGAAGCTCACGTACGTTATGGTATAATTTTCTCGGGGAACTCCACATATGCTATGAAGAGGTTTGTATTGCAAAAAAAAAAAATCTTTAGAATAATAACTAATGCTGAAGTCCGTGCTTCATGTATACCACTATTTAAAGAACTTGGTATATAAACATTGCCCTGTTTATATATTTGTGAAATTTTATTATATGCTCATACAAAGCTTCATGAACAACTTAACTCAAGTATTCATAACTACTGTACAAGAAATAAAGATAACATTCATTTACCACAGCACCAAACTACACAATGGCCCCAGGTACTCTGCTATATGTCCGTACAATAAACTACACGATGGCCCCAGGTTCTCAGCTATATATCCGTACAATAAACTACACGATGGCCCCAGGTTCTCTGCTATATGTCCGTACAATAAACTACACGATGGCCCCAGGTACTCTGCTATATGTCCGTACAATCAACTACACGATGGCCCCAGGTTCTCTGCTATATGTCCGTACAATAAACTACACAATGGTACCAGGTACTCTGATATATGTCCGTACAATCAACTACACGATGGCCCCAGGTTCTCTGCTATATGTCCGTACAATAAACTACACAATGGTACCAGGTACTCTGATATATGTCCGTACAATCAACTACACGATGGCCCCAGGTTCTCTGCTATATGTCCGTACAATAAACTACACAATGGTACCAGGTACTCTGATATATGTCCGTACAATCAACTACACGATGGCCCCAGGTTCTCTGCTATATGTCCGTACAATAAACTACACAGTGGTACCAGGTACTCTGCTATATGTTCGTACCTTGCATTGCCGTCTCACTCTAGTCCGATACCCCAGTCTCCATCCTTCTCCCGCGCTCTTGCACCTCGCCTCTATACAGCCTCTCTCGCAAACTGCAGTGAGTGGGCGGCTCGTGAAGGCGGCTTACCCACGCCTGTGGAGTGTGAGATGCACTAAGCGCAGCGTGTGATGCTGTGTGAGGAGGGGGTGAAGCTTGGGTGGGGTTGCAGGCCCTTTAGACGTCAGGATTGGGTTAGGCTCGAACTAGCACTGCAGCGAGCCTCTTCATCAAAGAGCCGGCCGCGGAGGTGAGATGCCTCAGTGCTAGGTAGTAATTACACCCCCGCCATGAGCGCCTGCACCCTCACAGGCACAGGACTATATTGCGCCGCTAGAGCTATACAACTCATCCGATAATTATATTTGTGGTTATTTAACGATAAATCATTTGTTGCTGCCTCGTAAATACTTAACTTAAGTTTAGAAAATTTAATTTATTTGTGTTACTGTGGAATATTGTAGGATGGCCATCCTGCAATATTTTTAATTTGTTAAGGTAGCTTTCTGTCATAAAAAAATAAGTGAACCACTTGCCGAGCAATGAAGAAGATGTCACAATCAAGCACTTGCACACGAGCACCATTTGAAAGAAACAAATATTCCATATACTGTCGCGGGACTATAACATGCCATAATTAAACACAGAAAAGTTCACAGCCCAAAGCACTCTATAAACTGCATGAGAACTAGTTGCTTCGTTACACTAATCGCATTTATGTCTTGAATTCTTAGAAGACATCCAACAAGCCGCGGTGGTGTGGTGATCAGACTACTCATCTCGCAACAAGGCTATCTGGGTTCGATTCCCGGCAGGGTGACCTGATTTATAGCGTGTGGGAAATGTGATGGATGTTGCCGTTTACCAGTGGGTTATCTCTGTAGTTTCCCGTTTCCCAAACCGTTGCGTTCCACAGCCACTCCATCCTCACTTCACTTCACCCACACTGATGATCAAGACTTCGTTGTTAAGCGCAGACCAGAATTACTCAACTCTCACAAGATTTCTTTGTTTCTTGTGAGTGAGTTTTAAAACGACAACTAGTTTGTCAGTGAGTTCTGTATTAGCTTCGTGGAAGTTCTGAAAGTAACCGTGCTACTTCTAAACACAATAAGATATTTCATTCAAGCATGTTACTCTGACAATTATTTAAGCAATATACTATCTGTTTTATTTTGGAAGCAATAAATTATGTATTTCTGTTTTAAAATGTTTATTATGAACTTGCTTCTTATACACTGAAGAGCTAAAAAACTGGTACATCTGCCTAATATCGTGTAGGGCACCCGCGAGCACGCAGAAGTGCCGCAAGACGACGTGGCATGGACTCGACTAATGTCTGAAGGTATTCAGAAGGCAATTCACACCATGAATCCTGCAGGGCAGTCCACAAATCCATACGAGTGCGAGGCGGTGGAGATCTCTTCTGAACAGCACGTTGCAAGGCATCCCAGATATGCTCAATAATGTTCATGTCTGGTGATTTAGGTGGCAAATGGAAGTGTCTAAAGTCATAAGAGTGTTTTTGGAGCCACTTGGTAGCAACTCTCGACGTGTGGGGTGTCGCATTGTCCTGCTGGAATTGTCCACGTCCGTCGGAATGCACAATGGACATGAATGGGTGCAGGTGATCGGACAGGATGGCGGTGTTGGCGGGCCCGGGCGAGGCGTAAAGCTCTCTGTCGTGCAGTCAACAACGGTGCACGAGTGGGCCTTCGGCTCCGAAAGCCCATATCAATGATGGTCCGTTGAATAGTTCGCACGCTGGCACTTGTTGATGCCCCAGCATTGAAATCTGCGTCCATTTGAGAAAGGGTTGCACGTCTGCTACGTTTAATGATTCTCGTCAGCCATCGTTTGTCCCGTTCGTTCACGATCTTTTTCCGGCTTCAGCGATGTCGAAAATGTGATGTTTTACCGGATTCCCGATATTCACGTACACTCGTGAAATGTTCGTACTCGAAAATCCAAATTTTACCGCTACCTCGAATATGCTATGTCCCATCTCTCGTGCGCCGACTATAACACCACGTTCAAACTCACTTAGATCTTGATAACCTGCCATTGTAGCAGCAGTAATCGATCTAGCAACTTTGCCAGACGCTTGTTGTCTTATATAGGCGCTGCTGACCACATCGCGTTACTCTGATTGGTTCTATTACTCTGTTATTTGCATACGCACGCCTATACCAGTTTTTTTGGCTCTACGGTGTATATAAGTATATGTATTTAATGTATTTCAATTAGACCCACAAACTTCGATGAAAACATACATGTATGCGACATATGATTTAAAGTGAGTCCTAAGGACGTTTCACATATTTTTAGTTGCACCTGGAACACCGCTGTGTTACAAATATTAGAGAAACTTTTACGATGAAATATTGAGTGTCTGGATAATGTGTAACGGAACAAATATCTGTAAACACAACACCTGCTTGTCGCTGTCATGAAATTATGTCGTCAAAATTATCACGGTTACTTGGAATTTAAAATATGTATTATTAACCCGCATGTCACAATTACACTCTAAGCTCGAATCAACGATATCAATTAGTGAAATAACATTCACTGAAGTCAGTTGATAAGCCACTTCTGACTCGCATATCAAGGAAATGAAATGAGAAAAAGTGACTTATGGCAGTGAAATTCTCGACATTCAGTGGGAATCACAAATAAATCAGTGAGATTCAGCTATCATATTAATTAGTTATAACGCACTGATTATCAGTCGCTCAGTTTTCACTATTTTAACTGATTTGGCTCAATTTTCACTGTTTCAGATTTAGAGTGTAGTTTGACACATTATTCAGACACTCGGTGTTCCTTCAGCAGTAGTAGTAGTTAACTAGTTGTTCGGGTCCAGCTTCAAAGACGTGTACTGCCCTTAGAATTTACTCTAAGCCATAGGTCGTACATGTTTTCAACTTTTTTTTTGTGATAATCCTGCAGTCCAATATACTATAGATATTGCTATTATATTTTTATATTTCCTACTCAGCTGTACAGTATTTCCATATATACGAATGTTTATGTACTTTGAATGATACTTGCAATTGGCATAAGTGATTAAATTATGAATTACTTCGGGCATACGCCCTTGCAGATATACGTCAACAAGGTTAGCACAGAGGTTGACATTAAAACATACACGATAACGAGCCAAGACTTGCTGCTGTCAACACATACTAATCACAGATGGAGGGAATACTGATGGAACGGGAACACACCAAGGGAGGACAACCAATGGCAGAACAACCGGAACAACAGAGACAAATTTGGAACGTGAAAAAAATTGAACCAATTAGAATGATAATCAAACCAGAGGAACCTATTAAAGATGGAAGCAGTGAAAACACAAGAAGAGAACTAGTCAATT
Source organism: Clitarchus hookeri (assembly GCA_002778355.1). Classification (NCBI taxonomy): domain Eukaryota; kingdom Metazoa; phylum Arthropoda; class Insecta; order Phasmatodea; family Phasmatidae; genus Clitarchus; species Clitarchus hookeri. Next base: position 25,426 of record NQII01008064.1, on the reverse strand, counting down.
ACATCAAACCCACGGAGATAAAGATTCAAATTAATAAAATAATTAAAACCAGCTCACAAGCAATAATAATAGAAGTCCCGAATGAAGAACAAGCTAAAAGGATAGAAAAGGAGATTGCAAGCAAGAAAATTAAAATTAAAATAGACAGACTTCAGAAGAGGAAACCTAAAATTATAATTTACGAAATTAGCCCGGAAATAGACACAGAAGAATGTATAGAAAAAATTTACAACCAAAATTTAATCGAATTGATAGAAGAGGAGGAACACAAAATTAATACAAAAATCTGCTTTGAGACAAGAATAATAAACAACAGAAGAAACATCGTCATCGAAACCAGTCCCAAAATTTATAAAATTTTAAAAAATATAAATAATGTATATTGTAACTGGGAGGCCTATAAGATTAAGGACTTTATCTCACCAATGCGATGTAATAAATGTTGGCGATATGGACACACTAGTAAAAGATGCAGGCAAATAGAAAATATATGCGGTAGGTATGGTAAGTCTGGTCATGATATGAGGGCATGTGAAGTTTTGGATAGTGTCAAGTGTATAAATTGTATAAGAAATAACAAGCAGGCTACGGAAGTTAAACACATAGTAACGGATAATAGTTGCCCATGTTTCCTGATAGCAAAGGAAAAATTAAAAAAAGAAACGGAATTTGGCGAATGAAAACATATTAAAATCCCTATTCAAAATTCATTTTCCAATTAATTATTTAAATGACACAACACAGTAATAGTATTTTGAAGATAGTCCAAATAAATTTGCAAAGATCAAAGACAATAACCATAGATTTTATAAACCAATTAGATGAACAAAATTATGATTTTGCACTAATACAAGAACCATATTTATATTATAACCAATACACAAACCTTAATAGTAATTGGCAATTAGTTAAATATGACAAAGGAGACGCATGGGCAGCTATTATAGTTAACTCAAGGTATAGAATATTAAATTTACAACATCTGGCAACAAAAGAGGTAATGGTATCAAGAGTTTTAATAAATCGTGAGGAAATTACAGTTATATCAGTGTATATGCCCCCTAGTCAAGAAATAGACTACATACTACAACACATAGACAAAATTATAAAGGAAACAGGAAATAAAAAGTTAATAATTGGGGGGGACTTTAACGCAAAATCACTCATTTGGCACTCAAAAAACCAGGACGAAAGAGGGTAAGAAATACTTAATTTAATAGACAAATATAATTGGACACTTTGCAATAAAGAGGGACACATCTACACATTCGACTCCATCCACGGTCAAGAAAATATAGATCTAACATTAGTTACAAGAGACATAGTAGATAAAACAGATAATTGGATAGTAGAAGAAAGCATCAGTGACCATAATAAAATCATTTTAATATTAACAATAGGCGAAATAGAAAAAACACAAATAGAAAAAAGATTACATCAACATGTTAACAATTGGGATAGGGTAAGGGAAGAAATTAATCAAAAAATTAACCTAATCAAAATAGAAGAATCACTAAATGAAACCATAATTAAATTACAAGAATTAATAATAAACGCATGTAAACCTAAAGGAACGGAACTTAAAAATAAAAATCACAAAAGAAATTGGTGGTGGAGTAATGAAATAAAATTAATGAGAAAACAAGTTAATCAGAAGCATAGAAAATACAGGAGCTGCTGCAAATGCAATGTTAAACAAATATATATGGAAGAATATAAAGCCATTAGAAAACAATACAAAAATAAAATTAAACATACTATCTATAATAAATGGACACAATTTATAAAAGAAGAAGCACAAAAAAACACCCTGGAGTGTAGTCGATAAAATAGCAAGAAAAAAGTTACGGAAAAAAGAACCAATCAGTAGTATAAAAATAGAGAATAAATACACAACAACAATTAAAGAAACATACATAAATTTAATAGATAACCTTTTACCAAACATCGAGCCAGATAGGGAACAACACATTAATATAATACTAAATGAGGAAGAAGAAAATTTACCAGTAGACGAAATTAGTTTAGATGAAATAGAATTAGCTATTAAAAAATGCAGTCTAAAAAAAGCTCCAGGGATAGACACAATAACAATAGAAGTACTTGTTAAAATTTGGGATGAAATAAAGGACAAATTTTGTAAAATTATAAATAAATGCTATACAGAAGGAATATACCCAGAGTGTTTGAAAATAGGTAAAATCATTATTTTATATAAAGTAAATAATAAATTAAAACATAACACTAGTTCATACCGACCAATATGCTTACTGCCAGTTTTAGGTAAAGTTTACGAAAGAATAATATACAGTAAAATTCAGGATCAAATAGAAAAAACACTACACATAAATCAATTTGGCTTTAGGAAAAATAAATCAACAGAGATGGCAATTAACAAAGTAATGCATATAATTAAAAATAACAATACTAAATATATTCTGGCAATCTCAATGGATATCAGTAACGCCTTCTCTACAGTCACCTGGCATGACATCAAAAAACAACTAAATAAATTAACAATAGGTAAACAACTCAAAAAAACCTTGTGGGATTATTTAAATAACAGAAAAATTATAATAAAAGAAGCACAACTAATAATTAAAAGAAATTCAAACAGAGGTTGCCCACAAGGTTCGGTATTAGGACCAACACTCTGGAATTTAGTCATTAATAAATTTATTGAAGCAAATAATGATAATAGTACAAAAACCATTGCATTTGCAGATGATGTTTAGTTCTACTGGAAGGTAATAATAGATTAGAGCTGGAAGCAAAAGCGCGGGACCTCATGGATAAAACACAAAAGTGGATGGAGGAGAATAATCTAACATTATCAACAGGAAAAACTCTTGCTATTATGCTAAAAGGAAATCTGGACAAAAGACCACCAACAGTAAAATACAATACAGTGTCAATTAAATTCAAAAAAGAAATTACGTATTTAGGTATTGTTTTAGATAATAAGGTAAATTTTATCCCACATGTAAAACATATAGCGAATAAAGTAAAATTAATTTTTTTAAGATTAAAGCAGATCATTTGGAACATACAACACTATAGCTATAATAACAGAATAATAATATATAAATCTTTGTATATAAACATAATACAATATGCCAGCTCATGTTATCGGGACCAGATTGACCACACCCACATCAAAAGAATATTAAGGGCCTCCCAGAGATACGTTTTAATAAAAATAATGAATTTTACACCCACGACCTCTTATCTGGCAGTGATTATACTATAATCTATTGGAATTAATTTACTAGAGGTAAAGGATAGAAATATAGCATATCAATTCAAAAATGAAATTAATGAATTAGAATATAAGGGCAATAAATATAATAAATTAACATTAGACGAAATTGACTGGATAAGCGTAAATAACAGTGACTGCCCAATTAGCATCAAAGAACTTAAAGAATAACTATTTAAAAACAGTGTACAGGAGTGGCAACAGGAATATAATATGGACAGTAGCGGACTCAATTTAAAAAACTTTATAAAAAATATTAGTGATTGGTATTCAAGTGGGAACAGTTTAACTATAGAAGCATTAAAAATTTTAACAGGTCACTGCCAGATAAGAGCATATCTAAAAAATATCAATAAAACCGAGGAAGATATATATCAGTGCGGGAGCGGCATTCAGGATACTTACCACCTCTTCTATACGTGCAGAAATTTTGAGCAAGAAAGAGAACTTTTAAGAATTAAATTAATGGATTATTCGGAAAATTGGCCCCTTAACTATCTATAAATTTATGACCCTAAAACAGTAAAACATATAAATAAGTTTATAAATAAAATTTATACAATAGTTAAAACGTTGAATGATGATTTAGAATAGTTAAATAATATTATAACATGTTTTTGGTGATTGCTGTATCTGTTTGTACAATTTAACTAAGTTGTCTGATAAATGCCTTATTTCAAATTGTTACACTTAATACTTTATATAAATATGTCATTACTGTTACAATTGGTGTTTTGGCGTTTCCATAACTCAAGTAATAAAAGTAAATTAAATAATACTTGTGTTTGTCTGCTGTGGCTGTGGTGTCTGTTCTGTAAATATTATATATTTAGAGTACTTAAAATAAAATTATAGGAAATAATCAAATTAATAAATCAAGTCTGTATGTTTATTATATTATATCTTTCTTTTGATTAAATCATGTAGTTACCATCTATATACTAGGATGGGTCAGTAGTATAGTATTGAACTTCTTGTTTTTTTCTTTTTCTGTTGTTTTGTTTGTTTTGTTTAATTATAACTCAGTTGAATATATCAGAGAGTGAATGATACTGGGTCACATCTGGTGTCGCCGACCCGCTCGGTTGTCGATCCTATGGACCGGCTGGAATGCTAGTCCAGTGATGGGCCGACGGCTGGGTGGAGCGGTGGCGGCGGATGAGTCTTGCTGGTGTTCTGCCGGCCGGTAAGTCCTTTATAGTCGGCTGAAATGCTGGCTCACAGTAAGCCGGCTGAGAAGCNGGGGGGGGGGGGGCATCTGCGCGCGGCTGAGTGCAGGTAGAATACGAACATCTCGATATTGCTCGCCCCCTCCTATAACTAGAAGGGGGAATGAGAAATCTAAACATTTTAAAGTAGAAAAATTTTACCGGTACCCAGACTAACTGCCGCCTTCCCGCGCTCAAAAGATCAGGAGTGCGGGACCCCATAGATTCCCAAGCCCACGAAGATTTTCCAACAATATGTCAACCCGTCTTTCCACTTCCTCAAATGCAACCTAGAAGTTCCCTGGCAGTGGAATCCAAGATAAAAGCTAAAACTCAGTTTATGTAGGAATTTGCTGTGATAGTCATGCCGACAGAATTTGTGTACACAAGTTGTTGAGCGGGAGCGTGCGGCCNTTTATGTAGGAATTTGCTGTGATAGTCATGCCGACAGAATTTGTGTACACAAGTTGTTGAGCGGGAGCGTGCGGCCTATCAGTTTCGTCTGGCGCCACAGTTCCACGGAACTGGGGTGTCAGGCGGGGCTTAGCGATTGCGTGCGTCCTCGCTCTCAGAGCAACAAAACCACAGCCTCACTAAATGTTGGGGTGGTGGCGCGTGGCCGACCAGTTTTGTCCGGCGGCGCGGTCTCGGCTGAAGGTGAATTCACTGACCGGCCGAAAGGCTAGTCATGGATGACCCAGAAGTTCGGGGTGGCGTTGTCGGGTGGGGATTTGCGATTGCGTGCGTCACCATTCCTAGAGAACATAAAACAACTACAACATAAGCACATGGGAGTGGGCAGGCGGCTGACCAGTCTTGTCTGGGGGGCAGTCCTGGCCGAAGGTGACTCCCATGGACCGGCTGAAAAGTTAGTCCTGGGATGAACTGGTTGGTTGGGGCTGTTTCGCCTTTGCGATTGCGCGCGTCCATAATCATGAGCTGAAAACACAAAACATGAAAACTAACGATATAAACAACACCATACACACTCAAACAAGAAAACTAAAAACAGCACGGTTGTGTCGNAAAACATGAAAACTAACGATATAAACAACACCATACACACTCAAACAAGAAAACTAAAAACAGCACGGTTGTGTCGACATGATTTGACATACGGTAGAAACCATTATAGAATAACTAGTTTGGCATTAGAGTAGAATCTCAACATCCCGAATGGGCCTATGGCTAAGTGGGACCCATATTTTCTCTATTTTCTTCTTGTCAACACATACTTAAAACACAACAATTATTTCATAAGGAATTCAGTTTTGACAGCGGATTGGTTGTGATGACGAAATAAGTATTTTGTCGAGTTAAGTACCGCACTTATCAAAAAAAATCTTGTTTGCAACACCTGCCTTAAATTAAAGTTAGTGTGAAAAGGTTGAAAATTACATACCACAAACATTTTAATCAATATTTTATTTATCTATTGTATCCACGTTGTCATAAACATTTTGTAATCAGAATGTTACACAATTGTTGTGTCTACCTCGTGGGACTTCTCACTAAATTGGACACACTTACTATGTGTCTATGTTTTTGATTAGGGACTAAGGAATTTTTATGGTAATTAACTGAAGTAATATGATAATCTGAGCAGGGTTTTAATTTAGTTGCAAGGTAAAATTAAACATTATGAGCTGTTGGTGAGGGAACCCAAAATCATGATGAGCAACTCAAATACAGTTTATTATAGGCTATTCACGATCAAGTGAGCACTTTTTGAAGCCCTCTCATTTGGAATAATAGTCAATAAATATATTTCATTGCAGCCTTCGAGTCCGGTGAAATATATACTCTGTGGTTATTATTTACATAGCAATACTTATTTGAAAAAGTGGTGAAAGAATAAAAAATGGCCGATAGGGAAAATTAACTACGGCCACAAAAGTGCTCACTTTGCCGTGAACAGCCTATACTAACTTGTAGGTATCGTAGCCGTAGGCTGAATGTAATGCCGGGAAGAGACGGGCAGCAGGCCAAGTTGAAGTTGCGACCTGAGTGTTGTTCTCGACGTGCGTCCACAGAAGGGCGTTGCCAAGCCTTATATAGTTCCTTGGAGGCGTAGTTATCCTGAACTGCCGGAGTGGAGAGCCGCTGTTGCTTCGCTACTATGTTCTACAAGATTTAGCTGTTGCAGAGGGGGTTTTCAATTTAGGGCTGTTCGCGGTCAACTGAGCATTTTTGTAATCAGCATTTTAAATATTTCACTGCACCTACCTGCATAGATTTTTAAGGCGCACTGACTGAGTAAAGTCAGTAAAGTCGGTAACGACGGAGGAAAATAATTATAAGTGTCATGTAATCATTTGTGAATGCTGAAGCTTTTTTTCCTGACTTTTTAATGCATATATGTGTAAGAATTAGGAAATTTTAAAATATTTACTCTTTTCTAATGCTTTTATAGTTTTACTTGACCAACGGACGAGTAAAGTGATCAGGACCACGGCAATGTTAAGTATTGTACATGTGGCAGAATGATACAAAATAAGAACGAAAAGTAGATCCTCAGCAGGGCTTTGAAAATTGTTCAGTTTATCGTGAACAGCCTATCTTCCCCTGGACTGGATACAGACGCCTCGCTGCAGTCGATTGAACTGTCCGCGCTGATGGATTCATAATACGGGACAGAGTGCATCCATCTTCCTCCCCCTCCCCGTCACTTTTCTTTTTTGAAGCAATCTTGAAGTAGCTTTTTTTCCATTTACCAGGACCTTCGTTGTGAATCCCTATGGTCGTTAGCTTCGATGTCATGCGCTGCAAGAACTCACAGTTCGAACCCAGTACGCATGTGCAGGCATATGAGCCCCGAGGCAGAAAGAATGACTTCACAAAGGCGCCACCAGATGAAATGCTGTGAAAGCTCACCTCCGAAATAAGCACAAACCTATTATAGCTATTTTTGACAGTCCACATTGGAGTGATTTCCTACATAAATCGTGCACGGAAAAATTATTTGTGATACTTGATTCACACCCTCCTAACCTGCATAACGAACTATACTGAAAGGTAAAGATATTAAAAACTTGGGCGAAACTCATGACGCAATCAGAAGTAGAGTCGGAACATTGTTGAACATTGAAGCATCGTTGTAAGTATTTTAACATCGGCATCTTGTCTCTATTAGTACATGGCAATAATGGTACGACGCGGTTTTATGTTCTTATTACTATACTTATCGTGTAGTTTCGGATCACTGCATTAGCCTACTCCAATGTCCGTGGTTTCAATAAAATTAACGATTTCTCTTCCTATCATTTTCGTATTTCCTCTGTGATCATTTTTGCTCCATACGTAGAGTGAATCGCAGAGAAAACACGCGGTGGAGTCAAGGAATTTGAAACCTCGTTGTGTAGAGTGTATATGTGAACTGCGTAGTTTCCAGTCTCCGCGTCACAACATCGGACTGCTTTTCTGCTAATATCACTGTCATGAACGACGTGGATAGGATTTGAGGCTAAAACACTGTTTATGTAAGTAGGTGTTTTGTGATGTTTCTTCCTCTAACCTAATTTTAATGCAATTTTATAACGTTCAAATTTCTAAAAGTATTTTATTAAAATACAAGTTAAAAGTGCTTCTCTTTTGGAAATTAAGATATATACAAACATGTTCATCATTGTTGCCCGTGCGATTTTGACAGTTGTGTTGGTGTGGTGTAGGTCAACTTTGGGCACACACACAGAAAACGAAAAATCTGTCTACCTCACATTTAGTGTATGGGGTTAAGTTGGCTACAAAGTTGTTTAAATATACTAAAGTCTATGGAATGTTGAAGTGAAGGTTAAAAATCATGCAGTCAGGAATAGTATTAAAATATTCTTTGGCTGACATGTGATAACCACGAAAGTTTGAACTCTGTTTTATTGTACATGATTATTGAGAAACTTAGGTAATCACACTCAGGAAGTTCTGTTCATCCGGAATCTCATCATGAGCCTCACATGTCTGAAAATTTATGAACACATCGTTTCGTGTAAGTGTTTACTCAGAATATTATTATAAATACATTAGATAGTATCTCAGAATTTTAATATAAGTTGTAGCGAAGTGGTTTTGCATTATATAGAATATGATAATGTATTTATTTTTGGCCTATGCCACCCTATAGTGCACTACAGGGAGAATAAAAATAGTGCACCCAGAAGGAAGCATTGGACAGTACACAAACTTTATAGAGGTGGTGATACAGATGGGTAATACACGCGACGACAAAAACAAAGCTGCAGGACAATTGCATATGGAACTGAGTTTCGCCGTCCGGTCATCTCCAATAGTGCGTCGCGCCTCCTCGCACTGCAATACACACTGCAACACGGTCTGGCATGGAGTCCAGCAGACGCCGGGTGTCTTGAGGCAGACGGTGCCACAATTGTCGGACGGTGAGTTCCAAATTCCGGATACTGGACCACGGTTGCAGCTGGCGTTTTAACTGGTCTTACACATGCTCGATTGGTAACATGTCAGGGGAGCTGGCAGGCAATGGTAGTGTTTTGATGTGACGGAGGCAGTCCTGGGCAATCCATGCCGTGTGCGGTCGGGCGTTGTACTTTTGCAATATCGCACCTCAAATACCGGCAAAAATGGGAGCATATGGGGGCGTAGGATCTCAACCATGTACCGCTAGTCAACAATGTTCTATGTAACACGAAGATGAGCTACGAAGACTATGGCTCCACAGACCATAATGCGAGTCGTAGGGGAAGTGTGCCGCTCGATAGCTAGGTTGGTACTGTGGCGTTTATCAGTGGCACTACACTAGCGTTGCAATCATCATCAGCTCCCATAACGAAACGACACTCATTACTAAATACCACACACTGCCAGTCTGTGGCGTTCTACATTGCTCAGTCCTGGTGCCACTGCAGACGGAGCCATCGCTGATGCATAATTAGTGGCAGTACACGTAATGGGTGCTGGGATCTCAGATTCGCCTCCGCAAGGAAATGGTTCGTGGGCACACAGAAGCGTTAACACTAGCCAGTATCATGGACCAAGTCACCATGCGATCCCTCCGCGCCTTAGGTTTCGCCCGAGATAAGACAGATCCGAAATCCGACGCCATTGATCTTCTTCTGAATCCTGTACAGGCCTTCCCAATAGTTCTGTATTTATAGGCAGTGCCCTTTTCACCTCTGTGCTTTGTACAGCAACGCCAGTTGTCCTTCTTTAAATACCTCGCCCGACATTCTCCTCTCATACTGCGTCTTTATCCTGTCACAATTTATTCTGAGGTGCTGTCGAGCAAAATCATAAATGCTAACTAGCATGTGACGTGATTCGCTGGCATACTCTGGAGCGACAGCTTCAAATGGCCGACCAAACAGCAGGTCACTAGGGCTGTGTAGCTCTCTCCCGAACAACATCTTGGATGGTGTAATCCTATTAGATTCTTGAATTTCCGAGCGGTAAGCAAGGAGAAAAAATGTCACCTCTGTATCCCAGTTCTTTTTATTGTTTGCCACGAAAATTGTCAGATACTGATCAATAGTGCGGTTAAGACCCTCGATCATTTCATCGAAATGAGGGTTTAATGGTAGCCCTACACTTTTTCATCCCCCAAATTTTTGTCACGTCCTGGAAAACAGCAGCTTCAAAATTGCTTCCCTGATCCAAATAAAGTTTTAGTAGAACCCAAAACATCGATAAGACATGTTCTACGAATTTATTAGCCAAAGTCTATGCTTCTTGGTTTTGGAGGGGAATGGCCTCAAGTCACTTACTAAAGTAATTTTCAGCCACCTATTACCTCTCTCTGTAGCAGACAAAGGGCCCAGAACATCTACTGCCATTATTCTCGAATGGAGCTCCTACATTGTATTTCTGGAGGTGAAATTGTGCCCTAGTCCTTGGTCCCTTCCTTGTGGTACAGGTTTCGCACATTCGGCACCATTTCTCAACATCCTCCCTACAATGAAGCCAATATAATCTCAGTCAAACTCCATCCAAGTTATTATCAACACCAAAGTGACCACTGACCACAGTAGTATATATATTTTTTTTTAAGAGTTCAGGAGCTCTGCATCTTTGAAGAGCCAACTGTACGCATGTGTTTCTCATTACTTTCCCAACTCCTGTAAAGCACGCCATTCTTCAGTAAAAGGGAATTTAATTATGCCCAGTATGATTTGTCTGCCGTGCTCAGACTGGATATATTTTCTTGTTTTGGATGACAGTCTGCTTCTTTCCATTCTAGTAATAGGTGCAAAGTGGGATAATTTAGCCGATCTTTCCTAATACCACCACCGTCGCTCCCTCAAGGAGATCTACCACAAGGTACAGAATCTTCGGTTCTTGTCTTCTGTAATTTCAGCGAATCACCACTCCCGGCATTCACAATGACGACAGAATGGTTCACTGGCCCCCTAGAAAGCACATCTGCAGTGCTGTAAGGGCGTCCAGATCTGCACTCCTGTTCCAAGTTGTATTCTTGAAGATGCTATATCGAATGGGCAATTTGACCTTAGAAGTTCTTAAAATGTAGTAACCATTTTTAAAATAAGAACCTTATCAAGTCCAATCACTTAGGTTTACCTTGCCTGTCATAGTATCACTTACATGCCAAATTTGGTAAGAATTGCTTTTAAAGTTTACGAGTTATATTGTAAAATCTTCATGTTTTTCATTTTGGGCTATCTTCCAAAATGGCTTACAAACCACAATATATATTTCAGAATTTAATGCTTTCATGACGCTCTGCCAGTGTAAAAAATTTGGTTTAAATCGGTAGGATGGTTCCCGAGATATGACATATCACCCTAAATAGATAAATGGCCGCCATTATGGAAGTAAGCGCCTGGAGTGGTCGAAAACTAAATAAGACAGGTGTTCTTGCTAAGTACTATATATGTACTGAGTTTGGTGAAATTCGGTTGTCGCATTCAAAAATTGAAGGAGGACACACGCACACACAGACACACACCTACATACACACAGCCATGAACGTGATCTCATAAGGCTTTCTTTCGTTAGGAAACCAGTCCATTTGTAAAAATGCTTAAAATTATTAACAACATATGTATACTTTTAATTACGTAAACCTATTTGTAGAAAGTACTTTTAAAAAGTTGGTAACTTAATACTTTATAAATGAAATTGTAAATAATAAAAGTTTTCCGAAGTATGTCCATTAGTATGAGTATACAAATCAGCAGTGGGAAGCGCCTCATAATTCTTCTTGTGATTGTTGTACTAACTCATATATCTACTTTTAAATCATCAGAAGAATATTTAAAATGCAAGTCTCTTTTGTGTATATAAAATTGTTCCGGAAACTGGCTTTAAAAGAAACCAGATCCCCATCACTTTAGATTAATCGTTAGGTAAAATATTTACACAGTTTCATGACATTGACTCAAATGCAAAACGAGTCATCAATATGTAATATGTTACGAAATTATTTATATATTTTATAATATAGCCTAATCTCAAAATTTCCTGGCAAATGGCTTATAACAATTGAAGGNTATAATATAGCCTAATCTCAAAATTTCCTGGCAAATGGCTTATAACAATTGAAGGTAGTATAAGCACGAGCGAGCGCCTTGTGTAGAGCACAGTTCTACGCTGAAGGCTCCTCGAGTTACAGGCCCTGGTATTACTAGAGCACAGCTCTACGCCAACAAAGCACAGCTCTTCGCCGAAGGCTCATCAAGTTACAGGCCCTGGTTGCACTAGAGCACAGCTCTACACCACCAGAGCACAGCTCTACGCCAAAAGTTCCTCGAAGTTACAGGCCCCGATTGCACTAGAGCACAGTTCTACGCCACCAGAGCACAGCTCTACGCCGAAATCTCCTCGAGTTACAGGCCTTGGTTGCACTAGAGCACAGTTCTACGCCACCAGAGCACAGCTCTACGCCGAAGACTTCTCGAGTTACAGGCCCTGATTGCACTAGAGCACAGCTCTACGCCACTAGAGCACAGCTCTACGCCGAAGGCTCCTCGAGTCACAGGTCCTGGTTGCACCAGAGCACAGCTCTACGCCGAAGACTCCTCGAGTTACAGGCCCTAGTAGCACTGAAGCACAACTCTGCGGCAAATGCTCCTCGAGTTACAGGTCTTGGTTGCACTAGAACACAGCTCTACGCCACTAGAGCACAGATCTGCGCCAAAAGCTCCTCGAGTTACAGGCCCTGATTGCACTAGAGCACAGTTCTACGCCACCAGAGCACAGCTCTACGCCGAAATCTCCTCGAGTTACAGGCCTTGGTTGCACTAGAGCACAGTTCTACGCCACCAGAGCACAGCTCTACGCCGAAGACTTCTCGAGTTACAGGCCCTGATTGCACTAGAGCACAGCTCTACGCCACTAGAGCACAGCTCTACGCCGAAGGCTCCTCGAGTCACAGGTCCTGGTTGCACCAGAGCACAGCTCTACGCCGAAGACTCCTCGAGTTACAGGCCCTAGTTGCACTGAAGCACAACTCTGCGGCAAATGCTCCTCGAGTTACAGGTCAAGGTTGCACTAGAACACAGCTCTACGCCACTAGAGCACAGATCTGCGCCAAAAGCTCCTCGAGTTACAGGCCTTGGGTGCACTAGAGCACAGCTCTACGCTACCAGAGCACAGCTTTACACCAAAGGCTCCTCGAGTTATAGACTCTGGTTGCACTAGAGCATAGCTCTACGCTATCAGAGCACAGCTCTACGCCGAAGGCTCCTCGAGTTACAGGCCCTGGTTGCACTAGAGCACAACTCTGCGCCAAAGGCTTCTCGAGTTACAGGCCTTGGTCGCACCAGTGCACAGCTCTACGCCACCAGAGCACAACTCTACGCCGAAGGCTCCTCTAGTTACAGGCCCTGGTTGCACTGGAGCACAACTCTGCGCCAAATGCTCCTCGAGTTATAGGCCCTGGTTGCACTAGAACTCAGCTCTACGCCACCAGAGCACAGCTCTACGCCGAAGACTCCTCGAGTTACAGGCCTTGGTTGCACTAGAGCACAGCTCTACGCCCCCAGAGCACAGCTTTACGCCGAAGGCTCCTCGAGTTACAGGCCCTGGTTGCACTGGAGCACAACTCTGCGGCAAATGCTCCTCGAGTTACAGGCCTTGGTTGCACTAGAACACAGCTCAACGCCACAAGAGCACAGCTCTGCGTCAAAGGCTCCTCGAGTTACAGGCCTTGGGTGCACTAGAGCACAGCTCTACGCTACCAGAGCACAGCTTTACGCCGAAGGCTCCTCGAGTTATAGGCCCTGGTTGCAGTAGAGCATAGCTCAACGCCATCAGAGCACAGCTCTACGCCGACGGCTCCTCGAGTTACAGGCCCTGGTTGCACTGGAGCACAACTCTGCGGCAAATGCTCCTCGAGTTACAGGCCTTGGTTGCACTAGAACACAGCTCAACGCCACAAGAGCACAGCTCTGCGTCAAAGGCTCCTCGAGTTACAGGCCTTGGGTGCACTAGAGCACAGCTCTACGCTACCAGAGCACAGCTTTACGCCGAAGGCTCCTCGAGTTATAGGCCCTGGTTGCAGTAGAGCATAGCTCAACGCCATCAGAGCACAGCTCTACGCCGACGGCTCCTCGAGTTACAGGCCCTGGTTGCACTGGAGCACAACTCTGCGGCAAATGCTCCTCGAGTTACAGGCCTTGGTTGCACTAGAACACAGCTCAACGCCACAAGAGCACAGCTCTGCGTCAAAGGCTCCTCGAGTTACAGGCCTTGGGTGCACTAGAGCACAGCTCTACGCTACCAGAGCACAGCTTTACCCCGAAGGCTCCTCGAGTTATAGGCCCTGGTTGCACTAGAGCATAGCTCAACGCCATCAGAGCACAGCTCTACGCCGACGGCTCCTCGAGTTACAGGCCCTGGTTGCACTGGAGCACAACTCTGCGCCAAAGGCTTCTCGAGTTACAGGCCTTGGTCGCACTAGAGCACAGCTCTACGTCACCAGAGCACAGCTCTATGCCGAAGGCTCCTCGAGTTACAGGCCTTGGTTGCACTAGAGCACAACTCTGCGCCAAATGCTCCTCGAGTTATAGGCCCTGATTGCACTAGAGCACAGCTCTACGCCACCAGAGCACAGCTCTACGCCGAAGACTCCTCGAGTTACACGCCCTGGTTGCACTGGAGCACAACTCTGCGCCATAGGCTCCTCGAGTTACAGGCCCTGGTTGCACTAGAGCACAGCTCTATGCCACCAGAGCACAGCTTTTTGCCGAAGGCTCCTCGAGTTATGGGCCCGGGTTGCACTGGAGCACAACTCTGCTCCAAAGGCTCCTTGAGTTACAGGCCTTGGTTGCACTGGAGCACAGCTCTACGCCACCAGAGCACAGCTTTACGCCGAAGGCTCCTCGAGTTATGGGCCTTGGTTGCACTAGAGCACAGCTCTACGCCACCAGAGCACAGCTCTACGCCGAAGACTCCTCGAGTTACAGGCCCTGGTTGCACTAGAGCACAGCTCTACGCCACTAGAGCACAGTTCTGTGCCAAAGGCACCTCGAGTTACAAGCCCTGGTTGCACCAACATGGTTTCACCTATGTCTCTTTCTAATAATCCATCTTCTAAATCCCGAGTCTGCTTCAGCGTCACGGATATTATGTCAAAATAAGAGAGTATTAACCGGGTTTTTTTTCGTGTCATAATTTGAGGACAGCGACGGTCAAGTGTTGGGTGTTTACATATGTTTGTTCCGTAACACATTATCTAGATACTCGATGTTCCATCTTGAAATGTTTCTCTGATTTTTGTAATAAACTGGTGTTCCACGTCCAGCTTTAAAGATGTGTACCACCCTTGGGATCCACAAAGGCCTTAAGTCATAAATATGTTTCCACTTTCTTTTTTTTTTTTTTTGTGAATAACCAGCAGCCGAAGTTTGCCGGTCACATTTAGATGCATCTTGTATGTGATAAAAGGGCGTGTTTGTTGGAAACCAAACGTAAATAAATATTTGTGTCACTCTTCGATCACATGATTGACAGATATAAAGGTAATATGTGAGTCAGTTTTGAGAAGGGATATGCTCAGAAGATGAAAATAGATCCACCTAATCCTCAGGCTTTATAACACTGTACTCAACAGGACAAACATAAGTCGATGACCAGTAGATCCCGGTGACTGGGATAAACCAGACCTCACAGCGTGAAACATGCGGCCCTCCCAACCGAATCACCACGGCATATGAAACGACGTACTCGTCTACTGATCCAGTAATATTATGCAACGGAATGTTTTAATCAAGTGATTCCAGCGATATAGCGCTGGATTTTATTCCCCGCATCCCAGGAAACCTCATTATTTTGGCATTTAATTACGACGTGGGCGGATGTGGGAGTACAAAATCGGGAGAAAATCCATTTCCGTGACTTTTTTCCCCAATAAAACACATGGCTCTATCTCCCTGCCTTTCCCCTCCTTCCTGTTACGTGCGGCAGTTGTTTCTGTGTTACGGAACTGTACTGTAACGCTTGGGAGTTCTCCTTCAGACGTCTGTATACACGGGTATGTCTTACGTGTTTTCTACTACCGGTTTAAAGTTGGTTGTGACGACAATGGACCAATAGATAAAATAACCACTGTATTTCCTATTTTGAGAGGCCACGGTGGCTTAACGGTTAGACTACTCGCCTTCTACCAATGTGGATCGGGTTCCATCCCCGGCCGGGTCACTCCTGAATTTTCGCAGGTGAGAATCTTGCCAGACGATGCCGCTGGTCAGCGGGTTTTCTCGTGGATCTCCCATTTCCTCCGTCCTTGCATTCCGGCGTTGCTCCACTCTCGCCTCATTTCACCGTCATCGGCTCTCAAGACGTCGTTGTTAAGAGCCGTCCAAATCTCTCAACTCAACCCATATTCTGATACAAACCTATCAAGTAATAAGTTTCATCGGAGTCAGAAAAGTTTACTTCATTTAGTAAATCCCACTTGGAGCCGGTTTCACAATATCTGGTTTTGTTCCGATGACGATCGATCTGATGTCATTTCAGGTGGTGGCTAAACATTTTCTGTTTCTCAATGTGCATTAAAAAAAAACAGTAGTTCACTTACTCGCAGCCAGAAGTTTTCTTATACGCAAGAACAGGTTCTGATCACCAGGCTAAGTAGAATATTTAATACAAATATTGTAGTATTTGGTATTTATATTTGAAGTATAGTCGATGTAGTAAAAACATTTGTGATGTTGATATAAAAGGTCAATTTATTAATAGAGGATTATGAGAAAAATTTTATTTGACCTACAGTTGTCATGTGTTCAATTACATACCTACCCTATTATATTCGTGTGAATTATGATGGAATTTCTTTAGATTTTGTTTAACCAAAGAAACACTTCTGATAATGCTGGAAAACTTCTGATAATCATTGGAAATACCTGCAAGTAGATAACTATCCTTCACATGAATTGGCATTTTACAAGTGCTTGAAAGCAATTTTTTTGATGGTAGGTATTTTAACGTGCTTACTTGATCTATTTTTTTTTTCAGTGAACCCACTAGATACAAACAGAAGAATTTATTTACTTTTATTAATGGAAAATAAGATTGGTAATACAAGTTAATTTAAGCAATCCTTTCCAAAATACTTATATAAAATCAGTGTAAGTGTTTATATTTTAAATAATTATCTGCTATCACAAAATTGTTAACTTAAAAAATGCATGTAATTATAAAAAATGAAGAATCCCTGGCATAAATGATGTTATTGGTGTAATGCTAAAACAACATGGAAAATGTAAAGGTCAGCTCTTTGTATCAAATCGTACACAACCACAATGACAGTATTTCTAAAAATTGCCATCTCTGATTCTTATATGCCTCTCAAATTATAGAATAACTTTATACTAGTGCATCAGCCTTGTTGTTTGTAATAACTCTCGAGCACGTTTGAATCAAGGGATTTAATAACTCAGGTTTTGAAGTAACGAAATTAGCTTATCAAAAATCGTTTATTACAGGCTTTTCCTTTAATGTCTGTAAATAAACTATGCTTAGCCATTTAATCACAAAACTGGCCTTATTTCAAGTCTTGCGTCACAGAGTAGTTGTGTTTGTCTTCAGCAGATATGTAATGGTTTCAGCATTTAAAGTTTTGGATGTATGTTTATTTATTTTGGAGACATAATTATTTATTTTAAAGCCTCTGAATATCACTTTCTAAATTTTTATTTACATTAATTTGGCTTGTTTACTTTTTACGTTTAGACAATTGTATTATTTTATTTGTTACGTTAGAACTGAGGTCAGATATCTTTGGCAATGTTAATTTCATTCGTATCATTGTTTTTCTCTTTGCATTTCTACCTGGTTTTATCCAGAAATTTTGGCCACGGAGAAAGGTATTAATTACATGATTGATAATACTATGACGTTGAAGGAAGTGACGTCTTTTATGAATTTCCCCTTTCAATTAGCGTTATAATGTGAACCCCGGTGACTAATTACTCTTCCTCAGACGCAATGATAGCGGATCAACGTAAGATTTTGTCTGCAAGATTTGCATATAACTTTGATATTACCACCCATCGTAAGAGTAGGCATGGTGTTAGAGAGGCACCAAGTTGTTTTAAATATGCCCGAGCCGCAGTTTTTTCCAAGAACTTCGGCTGCCATCTCCACCAACATAAGTAAGACCTACAGAGGCTGGGTAATGTGTGCAACTTCTTCCTTCCTTTTGAGAGCTACAGACTTTTTGTCATTTCAATTTGTTTTGGAATATCTAAATTAAATTTGAATTTGATGAGAGTAAATGTGGAAGATGTTAAATGTAATCTGAAAGCTTATGAGGGTGTTTAAGTTTCCACGGACAGTACCAGAAGCCAGTAGTGAGAATCTTATGTTCACAGCTGAGTTATTGCCACAGACATTTTAATGATTTTATTCATGAGAGATCTAACGAGCTAATTCAACCCACGTATATTATATTTTTGTTAGCTGATGAATAAAGAGTTAATTTAATATATTAATTACATCTCAAACTAATCCTAATTTATTTTACAGCTATTTTTCGTGGTTTTCTATTCATTTGAAACAACATACTGAACTGTTGATATTTTATATTTCACGTAAAATTTATCAATTAATAAAATAACTATTTCTTTACACTTACCTATTGTGTTATGCTTCATGTAGTCGTTGAAGTAGTTAGAATTCTTTATTCATTGATTTGCATGTTTTATCTCATTATTGTTTGCATACAAATTGAATGAAAAAGTTTCTTGTGTTCTGCTATGCTACGAAAAAGGGTAAATGTGTTTTGCAGTTTTGTATTGTGAAGAACATTCTTCTAATACGTCGCCATTGCCACAGTGTTGACTTACCTGTGTTTTAGGTTCAATATTTTGCCATTTCTGAACCTCAATTGCTTGTTTAAGCCTAATTTCTCACGCCGCATACATCAAAGGGATGCCGACTTGCATGGCGTCATTGTCCTCTTTGCTAGACGCCACGTTCATAGAGAAAGTAAGCGGCGTGTTAGGAATTTCATGCAATCATCACTCGTACACCCGACAAACTTCACACACATTTTACACTATCTGGTTTTCTCTTTATTACAAGAAAATTAAACGTGGTTTATGTTTTTTTTATTTTCTAACACATATACAAGTTTAAAACCCTCTTAGGTTAAACGATTTCGAATTTGGCGCTCAACGTGGGGCCTAACTACATTACCAGTAATATCACTACCTCACACTTCAGCTAACAGTAATTTTCCTAACCGGAAAAACTGTGTGAAGGAACGGTACAATAATAAATCGTGAATTAAATTCCTGTATTTATCCTGTTGTCTCTTAACAAATACTTTAGCGAATATTGTAAAACAGTAATAATATTGTTGTTACAATTCCTCAGCTTCTCGCCAAAGTTTGAATATTCACGTTCCCTCTACAACTTGCCTTCATGTCCTAGATATTCAATCAGGGAAGCAACGCAATGAAAATAAGCACGTGTTATTTCTAGGTTCTTATGCTATCAACTTTAAAGGAAATTATCAATTTGTGATAAGCATTCTTATAATTTATTTGCTACTTATTAGTTTTATTGTTTTTTTTATATAAATTTATTATGTTTTTTATATGTAACGAAGGTTATTTTGACTGTAAATTCTCAAAGTGTTAACACACACACACACACTTTCAAAAAACTTGCGCTTTTATCATAATAAATTATCTTCCATTCGATCATATCTTCGACTGTATACGCATTGCTTAGTATGTGTACGTTAAAGTCTTACTGCACAAGTTTTTAAATGTTACCAACCTTAAATATCTCCTGAATTTTAAAATTGCTTTTAAACTTTTGTGATTTCTAATTTATTTAGTTTACGTTACTCTGAATCGAATGACCGAGATAACTGCCGAACGCAGCGAAGTACCATGATAACTGCCGAATGCAGTATGTGATTTACTCTGCCGTACAACGTGTTTTAGGACAGTTAGCAAAACAAAACGTTGCTCAAATTAATTCAGCAGGCTGACTTATGCATGTAGGAAGATACTGGGGACCATGATAACGAGTATCAGGAAGGCGATTTAAGTCAGGAGTGTAAAGACTTATAATCCACAATGTGTAGGTAGACAAACGATGTTTGGTGAACAAGTTTGATTTCAGGAGACTCAAGTTCCCTTCGTGATCACAAACTGCGCTGTTTGAGAAGAACAAACTTAGTGTATGAGTAGACACACGCGCTCAATGCCAGAAACAATGTGGTGCTGACTGGATGGTGTGGCTAGAGAAGGTCAATCTTAACAATCTCGTGTGTTGCTTTTGAAGGATGGGGGGAAGAATATTTGGCATTATTGTTATATATGAAACTTCTCAGGTTGGCAAGGTCATGTGTAACTTGGTTCGGGTACAACGTTAATACATACAAACAATGTTTTAAAAATGTTTGATTACCACACGAAGAAATCAGAATTGACTAGGAAACAGTGCTAGCAATAGAAAAAATAATGTTTGCTGTATGAACACTTTTTTGAGATTATATTGCCAATATTTTTCTATGCAGTAGTGGGAGGTAACTTCAATGAGTTAAAAATACATTAATAGTGCATTTAAATTATTCTTCACCTTGTCTTGCATAAGTTATCATGTAAATAAAAATACATTTTGGTCAGTGGCGGGTACATGGGATAGGCATTGCGCTGTTTCCACACCCTGGGGGGAAACACCCTCGGGGCAGTCCCGACGCGTAAGCACGTGGGGAATAACCGAAGTCGAGAAAACAGGGTAAGTCCCGAGAAAAAGCTGATATGGGGCCCTCGACGAAGGAATCAGGGGAGCCCCCAACAAGAATTAATGCAGACCCAGCTCTGTAGGAATCCCCGTCACAGTAACCGCACCCTCCCTCCACCCTCGTAGGGGCGCACAAGCCGCTGACGAGACACGAAATCGTACAAAAATGCGCGAGGTACACAGGGGATTTCCCGATTTCTCTCTCTAGAAACTGCTGACAGCTAACTTGAATATAGCGGGAGACGAGTTAAATTCACGAGGCAACCGAGACAGGGGGTCAGTTGATCGCAGTTGTTCAGAGGCAGTTGTTCAGAGGCGTCGAGAGGCGCCGGACCAGCGTCAGTCAGTCAGGCAGACATATCGCACGCAGAGAGGCGGCAGTCGGGTGAGGCAGTCGAGGCCGAGTTCGGATCCCGGCAGAGCCAATTATCGCCAGCCGAGACGGGAGTTGTTTGGCGGCACAGCCGCGAGACGAGATAGGTGTTCCGCCGAGACGGGAAGCGAAGGAGACACGGGAATAGGCAGTCGTGTGATGGGAACAGTGCCGAGAACTTGAGTAAATTCCCGTAAACGAGTGGCAGCCCCATACCGAGAGGCGCCATTCCCCGAGAAGACGTAGTCGTGCACCGGATGGCGACGAGGCAAGCAGTCAGTCAGTCAGTAAGTCAATAGTGTATATATGATTTAATAAAAATTAAAAACATTATGATATAAAAATTGTATTTTTCATTTTACTGTGCACAAGTTTCCATGATACAGTTGAACCAACATTTTTCTGGAATAATCTATTATGTTGAGTGATTTTGGTCGTCACTTAACAGCAAGGTGTTTATCACCGGTAAGGCTGGAGTGAGGTAGGATGGAGCAGTGGCAGAATGCAAGGGCAGTAGAAACTGGAGAGCCCCGAGAAAACACCCCTGAAATCTAACCTGGTTCACCTTGTAGTCTGACCACTAAACCTCCGCGGCCAACCCATAAATCATTTGAAAATCACATGTTTTATACTAGGTACACCCTAATAAAATACGACGAGTTGCGTAAGCTAGCACCTAGGAGACTGTGTACGCGATAAATACAGTAATATTTTTTATTCGTTATCCCAATATGCACCTAGAAGAAAAGATATTGTAAGTAGAGGGAGTTGGCGTGAGAGGCGACCAAAACAATAATCCGTCGAGCTACTGCGGGTAAGTGAAGGGTGCAAGAGAGGAGGTCATAAAGGTAGGTGTGAGGAGCGTCTTAAAAATGTCTAAGGTCTCTAGTGGGAGGAACGACTAGAAGGGTGGCTGGACGACAAATTTCATAATGAATCTCGTTTTCCTCCCGCCCAGAGTAGAGTAAACCTTACAACGGAGCAGCCCGCTGGTGTCGAGTGGTGTCGAGAAACGAACGCCTGGAGGAACAAATAAGGAAGTGATGTGCTCAGTGACAAGAGCATATTGTGCCTCGTTTGCTTGTGTGCAGCGTTGACAGCATAAGACATACGGCAGTAACACACAGGTTCAACGCCAGTTCAGGGTAGACGTATACTTCAGGAACCATTTGACCAATTTGAATCAAACTAATGTCTTGACACTACAAACTGTCAGCATTAAAATTAGAAGTCTGTATTCTTATTGATCCGCCATTTTGGGAGATAGTGTCACCTGAAACCATATGACCTACCCCTGCCAAACTTCACACACACATAGTGCTTGTCTTAAACATATATATAATTGAGTATATTAGGTACTTATTTTCAAAATGACATCGGTATAAACTTGTAACTGGACCTTTCTACCAATTTCAGCCAAACTTGGTTTGCCTGCTGTACCACGAGTCCTTAATAAGCTAACTCAACTACTATGTTGTCTACAATATCTTAGCATTATGTTAAATAACAATGTGTTAATATTGCATTTATAGAACTACACAAGCGAATACCACCTATCAGTATGACACACATAACTAACAAATAGATTTGCTTCAACCAAATGTAAGTGCCGTGAATACTTACGTGGCCACTAAGTTAATCTATTCGTAGCTTTTTGTCCGCTGTTTTTATAAGGTATCTCTTGCTGCAATATAAATTTTTGGAGTAATTTCTTCGAACATAAGAAATATATCTCAACGATATAATGCCAACAGCACTCTTACAGAGAGAATGAATTAAGTAGTTTTTAATGGATAAGCCGCTTATTTTAAAAATGCTGCCTCGTGAATAATACTGTCCGAGTTAGATATTACATGAAAAATGTTTAACGTTTTTAATTCAACTTATGCCGCTGGTCGATGGGTTTTCTCGGGGATATCCAATTTCCACAGCCCTTTCATTCCGGCGCTGCTCCACACCTACCTCTCTTCACCTCCATCGGCTCTCAAGACATATATTCTAAGAGCCACCCTAATCTCTTCACTCACTCGCCTGAAATTTAAACTCCAACGTCGCATATCGTTGATTTCTCATCAAATCCCCACCGCATTTTTCGTGCCAACAATAATATGGAAGGCCACCTAAAATGTAATGATTAGTCTCCTGTTTTCAAAGCGGCTGTTTTATTCTTGTATTGTTATGTAACATATGGTTTAGTACAACTTAGACGATTAGATCAATATTGTGCCACCGAAGTAACTAATAAATGTACTAAGTAACAACTTTAATTTTCCACCATTTTAGAGGTACTTCCAATATAAATTGTCATTTTTATTATTTTGAGTTAACATGATATTTTTGGAACTACTCTATCTATTGCTGTAGAAGTTGAAGGAAAATTGCTTGAGCATATATTTTTTTTTTTTAACACTTATGAGCTTGCTTTTTGTGTCTTAAATGTTGCTTATTATAATTACTTTCATATATGTGTAGACGAAAGTATGGTCGTTAACGTAAGTTTTATCACTGAATACTTGATGTAAAGTTTTTTTCCCCTTTCAGTTTATTTATGGAACTAAACGTGCGTTCAAAAGAAAATCTCGACAGATAATTTTTTTTATGTTTTGAACTACATTTCCTTATTTGTTGTTTTTTTTTTTTTTTTCCTAAACTCATTTTAATTTCCTAACAGGAATCCACACGAAAGGGTGGTTTTCACTTTTTCTATTTACTCTAGTACTGAAATGAGCGTTAAAATGAAATATGTTTTCAAATACATGTATTATTTATAATTTTAATTTATTTTAAAATTTGCTTAAAATTGTACTATTTTCCCTTACGCTATTTAATATTTGATATTATCGCACGCCAAAAATTGCTAAAACTACCATCTCTAAATTTTTTTCTGCAAATTATTTGTAAAAATGTTTAAAAAACTGTTGATTTCATAAACATAATTTTTTTAATGTCTATGAATCCACATACTTTCACAAACGGTTTAATTAATTTTGTATTTTTAGGTTTTTCAAATGTTTTAGAATTATTTTTAATCAGAAGGCCTTGATATCATATTTTTGTTGAAACAGTAATTTTGAATTAAATTCAAGGCCAATGAATTTCAATATGGCCACTCTTACGAATGTGTTAAACCTACAATCCTACTACGGAATACCCGGTACCTCGGAGCCCCATATGCTATCGGGATACCTGGTTTTTCGGAGCCCCAAATGCTATCGGGATACCTGGTACCTCGTAACCCCATATTCTGTCGGGATACCTGGTACCTTGGAGCCCCATAGGCTATCGGGAAAATAAAGTAATAGAAATACTGTGTTTAAAGAAGCAGTGGATCGAGAACTACTGCCAGAATAACACTGCTGTATACGGAGGAGGCAAAACACGTATCCATACAATTTTTTTTCAATTTGTGTAAAAATTAATTTTACAATATATTTCCCTTGCCGTTCTAAGAGACAACAGTGGTTCAAGGTAACAGGATGCTATCAAAAAGGTGTGGATTATAATCTTTTGGAGAGAGGACTTGCCGGCTATTATGTTATAATACAATGTGTTGTTTCCCGTATACCTTCGTTTAAATCTCGGTGTTTATTAGTATCAGATAATGGGGACAATAATGGAGTGATAGGAATTGTTATGCTAACAAATAACGCTCCAGAAGGAAAAGTGTTGTAAAATATGGTGGACATTCAACATTCCTATAATAAGTGAGTGATCTGAAGTCGCATGCTCTTTGTTCCTCTTGTGTGTCACATAACAGTATATTTGGTATATTTTCAGGTATGGAGAGAATTTTCAAGTATTTTCCCTTCATTTGGTGGATATTCTTCACAGAACGAAAAAAATACAAAAAAACCAAAATGTTCCTTGGATTTATCTACGGTGTTATTATTGGAGTTGGTAAGTAAACAGGAAACATAAAATTTATTCTGATAAACTTATTTTTCTGTAATCGCGATAGCATCATTTTTATTAAGAAACCTATGTTCATTTCTCTGGTGAATTTAGGTAAATTCTACAAATGTTTTATACATCACTAATATGTCACGTATAATGATAAAAAATGTAGGTACTGTGTTAACAAAATTTCTAATTTATGCGCTATTTGAATACCTAAGACTTCACATACAATTTAAACGACAGAACTTGAATATTACTGGAAGGACGGAAGCTTAGAAAAGCGGTATATTTTTTCAAAGTGCTACAATAAAATAAACCCTTCATTATTTTAATTTTCGTTGATGGATGTGTACAGGTTAAAATATCGGTGTTCCGTCGCAAATGTCAGCTCCCTGGCAGTTGTGTCTCTCCCTTCTGTGCCGCTGCGTCCTCTACTTGCATGTGACATGTCGGTATCCTGTCCAAAATGTCAACTCCCTAGCAGTTGTGTCTCTCCCTTCTGTG
>NQII01008063.1:71740-83258 GCA_002778355.1 Clitarchus hookeri | reverse complement strand
ACGTCTAGAGTTACACCCTGTGGCATTGTTAGTCTTTACACTTATTTGAGGAGTACGTCTTGGGTGCGTGGCCTTCGGTCATGCTGTACACGGCCAATGTGCGGCAAGAATAGCCCCTAGCTGGGCCAGCAGATGGTGCGCGACGGTCGACTTGCTCTAGGGGGAAGCCGCGGACAGTGTTGTCAGTATTATAGCAAGAAGAAACTTCTTTATTCCTTAAAATAAGGCCAATAAAAATTGTTTTACATTAATTTTTTCTTACAACTNTCACTGCCATTTTGTAAGATAGCCCCCCCCAATAAAAAATAAATTTTTTATCTCATATTTTGGGAAACAATCAAACAGTGATTACAAAATGTGGCTAAGATGATGTACTCCGGTATACCATATTTATATATGTATTTTTTAAAGAATGACACTAATTTTCAGAATGGCGGCTATAAAATAATTTTAGTTTTGTGTGCTATATCTTTGAAACTATGTAATCTATTTTATCTTTCCTTGGTGTATTGGCAGTATACAATCATCGAATGTGCTACTACACTACTTTTTTTGTCCTCTATTTATGAAGATCACCACACGGAAATTATGGAGATTTTATGCCATATCTGGAGGACCATTCAACCGATTCTCACCAAATTTTCCAGTGTAACATTTCAATTAATTTGTACCTAATTGTGCACACCATAAATGCTACAGACGGTGATGTAATATTACATGATTTAAATGGGTCCGACAAAGATGTTCAAAGTGGCAGTTTCATAAATAATTTAGGTAAGTTTACTACATATATTTAACAATTTAACCAAATTCAACCGAAATTTGTATGTAGATAGTATACATTAAAAGCATTGTATATAGAGCCACTACTTTTTTTTTTTTTGAATGATAGCTTTAAATAGCTTCATATCTCAGGGACCAAACAACCAATTTACACCAAATTCTTCACACAAGTAGCTCTATGATAGGCCATGTAAACTTACCTGTTTTAAGTGACCAAGTCACTTATTTTCAAAATGATGGCCCTGTAAATATTTTAGGTTAATTCATTATAAATATTAGACTTATTAAATAGGAAGTTGATGCTACGAATTTGAACCCCATAATGCAGTGGATTACATGCTAGCTTATGGTAACAGATTGTCTGGGTTCAAGTCCCAGTAAGATACGTGTGTATTTGTAATTGTCTTATTACTGTTGCATACGTTTCTGGTTTCATTTCTAATGTTATTGCTTTCAAAGAGAAGTCAAGTCCTACCTACCAACTCAACTTTTAAGAACTTATTTCAAAAGAATTAATCGCACCCAAGTTGAGAAAAGTAGGCTTATTAGTTATATCAGTAACTTCTCGTTTTAATGGGTTTTTGTTTTGTGTGGCTGACATTTCTACTGCTCTCATCCTGGTCTCCAATTTACATATAGGAAGAGTATGTTCACTTCTGGATCAATTTTGTTTCTAAGTTGTTGGACACATGGTTGACAGATATGTACTGCCTCCAGTTCAATTGTAGGAGCATTCTGAGGAAAACTGGTTTACAGATGTAGTCCCGAAGTGTCCAGCAGTCATGTAGAGATTAGCACAGGTCTCAACCTGGACAGACAGGCACTTAGTTGGTACTGTTTGGACCTTGGATAGGACCAAGCAATGGGAAAGGTCTAGGTGCTTGATGTGTTTTGTTATAACATTACAGGACAGTCAACATAATGAAGTTGCCTTCATTCTTCATTTGCTCTGTATGTAGTATTATCGTCTTATTGTTGGTCAAAACAGACACTCAGCAAAGACTCTTCCATCTCCACATTTCAAGTTAGGTGTGTCATTTTGATGGCTGGTACAAGTCATGATTTGAACCCATCTTGGCAGCATGCAAAACAGTGAACTATGGGTTTGAGATGCAACATTGGGCATTAGCAGCAGGTATTCAAGAGCATGAGATCACTTATAAACCCAGTTTTCTGCAAAGTTTTATTTGTAGAATTTTAAGGTTTTTTTTTACGTTTTGTGATGCCAACATAATTGTTAGGTACTATTAATTCAATAAATCATGGACCACTGGCATTTTTTATTCTCAAAGCCAAGATGTAGCAACACTATAACGTGCACAGCCAGTTTGTGCTCCGTTTTTGGACTGCGTGGTACATACGTGCGACTAAGTGACGTTGTTTATTATGGGAGTTTCAACATTGGAGACGAGTACATATCTGGCTTTGCTTGTTGTCTTTTGTTTCCTGTTGACATGGTTCCACTGTTTGCCTCTTGGCAGCAGCACTAACTGACTATGAGAATTTGCACTGCCTCAGCTATCAGCTACACGTCAGCATATTTGAAGGTGCACATAGGATGAAATAAGCATATTTGATATAGATAATGAACCTGCTGGACAAAGTAAGACAAGTCCTTGTTTATCGCACTTGAATGGAGAGTAAATACAATGTTTTATTGTACAAATGTAAAAATTGTTTTAATAAATAGACTTCATGTGCACTTTTTTATTTTGCTGGACTCTGTATAAAGAATGATTTTTCACTAATATATGGTGTACCTTTATTATATAATCCCCAAACATATGACAATGAGTTCCATTCAAAGAATTTTATCAAGTAGAAAACTCACGAAGAAAAATCAATATTAAAAGTTAAGACCCTAATTACACATTTAGAAGTTAGTACGTATATGTAACCAAGACACAAAACCTTATATTCACACAATTATTCAATATGACATAGTAATATCAGGTTTCAAGGACATGTGAGACTCGGACAGTCTGCCAGTTTCATATGCTCAGCTGTGACAGATATACAAACATTCTAATTGTGCCTACTGAGTATTTTATGTAGCATACTTGGAACACAAAACTTTTCATATATACGTAGCAGTGAGAAAGTGTGTGAAACCAAACACTGTTTTATACTCATTTATCAATTGCTGGTATCAACAGTGGTTCAGTACCACACCAATCCTGATTTACACTTATACACACAAACAATTTAACATAATGTACCAGATGAATAGATTTTTACAGGATAATGTCCACGCAAAACTGTGTCAACCTCTGCAGTCTTTAATTTAGTGGAAGTGACATACATTTTTCCACCTTATATTCATGTATTACATGTTTGCATAAGTAATACAATGCCAACTAAAAATATTAATATGTTATGCATATGGGCCAATCTTAATCAAATGGATGGGGAATTTGAAATACACTTGTTTAGGAACTGTGTTGGCACTGGCTTGGAATTGAAATCGAGAACTATTTGGAGCAAAAAAATCACTTTGAATGCAGTTGTTCAGTTTATAATTATACACTCATTTGGATTTGGTTGTGACTTTAAAATTCCAGTGAAGTCTTGCTTTGGAAAATATTACAACAAAATCCGTAAACACCCAATGTTTGACATCACTGGCTGCTACTGATGCTGAGTATGGCTGGCCTACCAGTGGTTGGCTCCTTGGTCCACAAAACGGCCCGTGGAAGGGCTGGATGCCCTCATGCAAGAGAGAGGGACAAACAGGTGAGTTTGAATTCCCTATGTAGCTGGAAGACCTCCCCCCCGGGCCTGATCAAAGACAGTAAGCAAGGTTGAATGGTGGTGGGGTGAGGCTAATGTGACTCTCTTTCAGCTGTGATGATTCTTACTTTCATGTTGGCCAGTCCTCTCAGGGACTGACTTAACTGCTTTTGTTAGCACTTCAATGCAAGGACCCAACTCTGGCTAATACGGTAAGTGCTTCCCGAAAGTCCAGACTGAGTAGTGAAGAATGTGAAAAGGGGGAATTTTTACTGTACCTGGAGATGTAGTTTTTGTACTTGATTTACACATGTTCAGCGACTCTCCAGATGTCAAGATGAACAGGAGTAATCCTTAACTAAACTTCTCCTATAAAATCAGGGATCTGTATGCTGTGATTCTTCATGAGTTAAGATGATGCTGGGTTCAGGTCATCAACAGTCACCATGGGGTCAAGCAAAGATCTTAGGCTTAAGTACCCCCAGAAGTGTTGACTTATGCTACTCTGATTCGGGCTAACAAACCTTGAATTCATGACTGGCACTGGCAATTTGTGGGGCTTTGCTATGATCAGTTATCCAAAAGTTGCCAAGAAGGAGCAAGACAAATGCAACTGACCAGTTTTTATTAATGTATGTGTTGCTCGTGACATACTACTGGGCGAGATAAGCAATACCAATAAAAAAAATTACATAAAAGATTGTAATATGAGAAATTTTTTAGGCCCAAATCCATAAATACACACCTAGATAAGTTTTTATGTAATGTATGAAAGGAAAGTGTTGCCAGCCAGCCCATTTTATAATAGAAAGTTAAAATTTTCAATTAAAAATTTGCTTCTATTCGCTTGTATTAAAGAAATTCAAGAAATACTTGATCTAATATTTTCATTTATAGTTTAAGCAAATTTATTTATTATCATTTATTGCATGAAAACTTATGGGCTTAAATATATACACATAGCCTATAAAAACAACTACAAAAGAAAAGAAAAATTTTTGTTCCTGAACATTTAATACTGCACATTTTCACATACGTTAATTGTAAGCTGGCCGTATATAAAGTGTGGTATCAATACTTTCTTGAATGAAGAAAATTCATTTCATTTTTAAGAGCAAAACTTACTGTGGGAAGATGAGAAAATTAAAAAATAACTGCATTACAATAATTACAGTTGTAAGTCTGTGGACCTGTGACTTATCTAGCACACTTACTGCATGTTGGGATGGAAGGGTGGCATGCCGCAATTNGTTGTAAGTCTGTGGACCTGTGACTTATCTAGCACACTTACTGCATGTTGGGATGGAAGGGTGGCATGCCGCAATTACAAGTACTGTTAAACCTGATCACTGTTTAATCAATGATGGAAATAGGTGATGTGAGATGGCTGGTGATGACCAGCTGGCAAGCACAGGTGTCCTATCCCTTCTGTCCACGCACTTTGATCAACTGCATTTATAACTTGAACTTGTATCATTCTGTGTCTACCTAGAATGAATCTGATAAGGAGGGCTCATGTGAGCATTATCACAAGCCTGTTCCATGGCTGGTAGTGCCCAGGCTTGCATATATTGTAGGCTCTTTGAGCAGTTAGTATACTAGGAATTAATTAACATACGGTACCTACAAGGGGTGCACACACACTTTTTTCTTAGGAGTGGCTTGAAGTAAACAAGTTGCAAGTCAATCAGTTTGCCACATTAAAAGAATTCCTTTGAGCAAATTGCTCTACAAAATGGTACAATAAACCCCCAATTTTACGACCTCAGATTNAAAAAAAAAAAAAAAAAAACTTTTGCATATTTTTACCTTTTTTAAAAAATGCACGACCTGTTATTAGGTGATTGCAGATATGTCAAGCGGTAGCCAACAGCATTAGTTAACATCAATTTTTTAATTATTATGACCTAGTTAGTATTTGTTATTATGACCGCAGCAAAACAGAATAATTTGGCACTCTACATCAAATTATTAAAAAAATATGAAGTGTAAATTTTTTTTATTTGAAGAAAATATCATCACATACAATGCGTACAAGTTGAACCATGTTTGGCATAATTATAAAATAATTAATTTTTTGGTATACATCCACCTTAAAATCTTTGACTGGGCAGTTAGGTCGCATGCACAATTCATGACATGGTAAAGAGAGGCTTTGTCTCAAGCACTCCTCTCATCTCCACTACGCACACTTATCAGTGCACAGCTATGCTCAATGTTGTGTGGAAGGCAACAGTGTTAGCCACCCCTGATTTTACATGTACGGAATTTACGAGGGTACTGATTTTGAGTTCATTCTCAGGAACCCCCAAAAATTGAAGAAAAATATAAGCAAAAATGCAAGGAGGTGTAATCAAAATTTATTTTAAAATGTGTTAAATAGCGACAATATATATTGTTATGATGGGGACTAGCGTGAACCTGCCTTTAAACCAACATACTTGCTGAACGCACTGTAGGTAGACACTGCTGTATATAAGACAATTTGCAAACACCGGTGGCGAAAGAATGCCAATATGACGCTAGCCCCGAGGACCCACCAACATGGGCCTACGGGAATAAAACAAGCTCTCAGCAGTTTTGCCACAAGGTGGAAGGTACATAGAGAAAACCAGGACAAGATTATAATACAGAGTCGTTAATAAAAGCATTTCACATCCGGAATAACTGTCTTTCTGCAGCCAGCCACAAAAACGGGAAGATGCTGCCCTCACTGGATGCAGCACCATCGTGCACGACCGCCGTTTCCGTAATAACGACCAGCTCACGGTGACGACTCAACAGAAGATGGTGAGTGTGCAGATATGAACATTAATACTAAATACAGATGTGGCACTAATCTAACGTTACATCCCTCTGCACGTTATAGTAAATGTAATTATATTATGTTTTTAGTTAGATATACAATTATACATATAATGGTTCTATACTTTGTATCTTGCGCATTGTGATTAACTCCCAATCTAAAATGCTAAATGTATGGTTTGTAAAAATAATTATACCAAACCATAACAATATGTAATGTAATGTCGTTGCCTCTGATAGGTAAGCCATAGTACTAAAAACTACAAAACATCTTGGTGAAAATTAGTTAAAAGCTGTGGTTTAGAGTGAGCATCATNGTAAGCCATAGTACTAAAAACTACAAAACATCTTGGTGAAAATTAGTTAAAAGCTGTGGTTTAGAGTGAGCATCATCGTACAGTAGGCCCAGTGAGGGGAGGGAAAATAAGAGAGAGAAACTGTTTGAGTGAAATAAACATTTCCTTACAGCTGATGTGTGTCAAAGGTATGGGTCACTCGAAATATTCAGTCATTAGACACAGATGGATATGTACTCTCTGTCTCATATAGCTTGGCAAGATCATGACAGTCAGTGAGTGGCAACTTCACATATACGAAACAAACAACGTGCCATTTACAAAACATGTATCAGCTGATGCACAAATGAACAAAAATTAATATTACGTTAGCTATTTTGAGTGCACTGGCGACGCACATCGGACAAGCAGAAAATATGCGGATAAGAAAGAGTTCCTAGATAAATTACACATTTTATTTTTTAAGTGGTCACAAAACAGCAGTTGTTAGTGTTACAAACTAAACTTCGTGCTAAAATAGTAATGTATAGGTGTTCAAAATGAAATGCACATTATAACGATCCATATTCAAATGAAAAACAATTTCAAACATTGGTAGTTCTTTTCAAGTCGTATCCCCACTCTCCATCCNTAACGATCCATATTCAAATGAAAAACAATTTCAAACATTGGTAGTTCTTTTCAAGTCGTATCCCCACTCTCCATCCATGCGTTCTCTACATGCTTGATATTAATTCCAAAAGCCTACAGAAATATCACAGAGTATTGTTGCATTATTTTTTCAAATAATTTGACTAAATATATTTTAAACTCCTGTCGTTTCGAGCCAGCAATAGGAAAAAGTCAACTTTTAAAAAGATTGGATCAAGAGGCAAGCCAACGTGCTGCTACCTGTTGAGTAACGCGCTCGGCTTATAACACACCCTGCNAAAAAGATTGGATCAAGAGGCAAGCCAACGTGCTGCTACCTGTTGAGTAACGCGCTCGGCTTATAACACACCCTGCTATGTCATGGCGTGCCATCTTTCAGCCGTCTCCCGAAGCACTACCCGCCAGAATAAAATAGCTTTCTTGTGTAAAATAACAAACTTACGAACAGATACCAATGGTTTTATTTTTCCGCAAGCTCTGTATAATTTTTAAAAAGTAGCATGTATTTCTGTGTACAGCGACTTTGATTACTAGTAATTTCTATTGGGCCGGTAATCGTTACGTCTACGTCCATTACACGCTATGTTGTTCTCCCACAAACCCATTTTATTGTTGTTTATGTGTTGTTACTATACTGTACTAATAAAACAAAGAAAGTGGGACACGCGTGGGCAGTTTTTAAGCAATTCTTACGTTGTTCCCCACCACATATTTCCAACTGTTAAGTATTAGTAATATCAGTTACTGATTTTCAATAGTCGTTCATGAGTTGTTGACAAATGAAAGTACGTTGTCAAGCAAGTTCCCTGAATTACTTTTATTTCCAGTCTTAACATATTAGCTGTAAAGTTCAAGGTGCGATAAGAACTGCAAATACCCGTCTCGCAAATTTGGTGTCTCGGATAAATTAAAAAAGAGTTAGAAAATATTNAGTGCGATAAGAACTGCAAATACCCGTCTCGCAAATTTGGTGTCTCGGATAAATTAAAAAAGAGTTAGAAAATATTTAATTTTTTGCAAGGTTTAGACAGATGTCAGTCTATAAATACATGAAAATTTGTTCAGGATTACAGTAAAATGGCAAGTGGATTAGCTGACAGCGTGTTGATAAAATATACATTCTCTACTTGACGCACCAGCTGATGGCGAAAGGATACATNAGTGGATTAGCTGACAGCGTGTTGATAAAATATACATTCTCTACTTGACGCACCAGCTGATGGCGAAAGGATACATGAAAGAAAAGTACACATTTGACGCTACTTTCGTCAAACTCTCTTTTGCCAAGTTACATGAGAGAGAGAGAGAATCATATGTACCCTATGGTGGAGATTGCCTTTTCCTTCATACATAGTAACAGATCTATAATTACACACCATTAATGGTAATGAAATATCACATAAATATAACAAGAGCATGGGAATAAACTATATAATGTGTGTGCACCAGTTTCGGGGCATAGCATACTACGCTATGACTTCCTTCTATGATTGTACCTCCGTGGTCANCTAATGTGTGTGCACCAGTTTCGGGGCATAGCATACTACGCTATGACTTCCTTCTATGATTGTACCTCCGTGGTCAGTGGGTTGTGGACTGGGAAGAAAAGGAAGAGAGAGTGACGGGACTAAGCATGCATGCCCAAACCGCTTGCTGGCTGATGAGTACTACAGCACAATGCGTACGGAATGACAAGGGGAAAGGACATGCTGGAACAACCCAGGCTGTCCTACCACAGGTTACTTTATCCTCGCTTAGTTGGTACTAAGAGGGAGGGGGTGAGGATGCCATACTGATTGCTAGGCAACCAACTCCCACTTGCCAACCATGTGAGGGAAGGAAACGAGGACACCCAAGTCCGAAGTTTTCTTGTATGTTTGGTTCTCGCTTTGCAGTTCACACTTTATGGACGAAAGGAAACGAGGACACCCGAACCAGAAGTTTTCCTGTACGCTTGCTTCTCGCTTTTTAGTTCACACTTCATGGATGTCACATACCGGAGATTGTACACACAAGACTTTTATTATAACTGGCAGTCATCTANTTTAGTTCACACTTCATGGATGTCACATACCGGAGATTGTACACACAAGACTTTTATTATAACTGGCAGTCATCTACCTTCTGAAGTGATTAATAATGTTTCATTTAAACAACTTGTGGTTTTTAAGACAGAGATGAATAAACAAGGTCATTAAGATTCATTTCTTTACGACCTTCAATTATTAATAATTTAAAAGCACCCTCTAATTTTTTCTTTATCACTTGGTGCATGCAGTGAGTTAAGAGCACTTAGTGCTTAAGCATTATTTGGCAAAAAGGNGTTAAGAGCACTTAGTGCTTAAGCATTATTTGGCAAAAAGGAGCGTTGTATATGCTCTTCCAGGATATCAGTTAATTCAGAAGAAGTGTGTCTAATGAAATTAATTCATATTTCAATAAAAAACGTTTCAATTTTCCCAAAAGAAGCTACTGAAAATGGACTTAGCACTACATATAAAGTGCTGTGCAATATTTTAACATTTTTGACAAGGAGAAGAGTAAGTACGAACATCTGTGGTATAATCCATTCACGGTATCTTCGATACTTTTGAAAAGAACCTTTGAAAAATCACCCTAGCCGTTAGCCACNAGTGGATTAGCTGACAGCGTGTTGATAAAATATACATTCTCTACTTGACGCACCAGCTGATGGCGAAAGGATACATAAACGAAAAGTACACATTTGACGCTACTTTCGTCGAACTCTCTTTTGACAAGTTACATGAGAGAGAGAGTATCATATGTACCCTATGGTGGAGATTGCCTTTTCCTTCATACATAGTAACAGATCTATAATTACACACCATTAATGGTAATGAAATATCACATAAATATAACAAGAGCATGGGAATAAACGATCTAATGTGTGTGCACCAGTTTCGGGGCATAGCATACTACGCTATGACTTCCTTCTATGATTGTACCTCCGTGGTCAGTGGGTTGTGGACTGGGAAGAAAAGGAAGAGAGAGTGACGGGACTAAGCATGCATGCCCAAACCGCTTGCTGGCTGATGAGTACTACAGCACAATGCGTACGGAATGACAAGGGGAAAGGACATGCTGGAACAACCCAGGCTGTCCTACCACAGGTTACTTTATCCTCGCTTAGTTGGTACTAAGAGGGAGGGGGTGAGGATGCCATACTGATTGCTAGGCAACCAACTCCCACTTGCCAACCATGTGAGGGAAGGAAACGAGG
Source organism: Clitarchus hookeri (assembly GCA_002778355.1). Classification (NCBI taxonomy): domain Eukaryota; kingdom Metazoa; phylum Arthropoda; class Insecta; order Phasmatodea; family Phasmatidae; genus Clitarchus; species Clitarchus hookeri. Next base: position 72,752 of record NQII01008063.1, on the reverse strand, counting down.
ACACCCAAGTCCGAAGTTTTCTTGTATGTTTGGTTCTCGCTTTGCAGTTCACACTTTATGGACGAAAGGAAACGAGGACACCCGAACCAGAAGTTTTCCTGTACGCTTGCTTCTCGCTTTTTAGTTCACACTTCATGGATGTCACATACCGGAGATTGTACACACAAGACTTTTATTATAACTGGCAGTCATCTATCTTCTGAAGTGATTAATAATGTTTCATTTAAACAACTTGTGGTTTTTAAGACAGAGATGAATAAACAAGGTCATTAAGATTTGTTTCTTTACGACCTTCAATTATTAATAATTTAAAAGCACCCTCTAATTTTTTCTTTATCACTTGGTGCATGCAGTGAGTTAAGAGCACTTAGTGCTTAAGCATTATTTGGCAAAAAGAAGCGTTGTATATGCTCTTCCAGGATATCAGTTAATTCAGAAGAAGTGTGTCTAATGAAATTAATTCATATTTCAATAACAAACGTTTCAATTTTCCCAAAAGAAGCTACTGAAAATGGACTCGGCACTACATATAAAGTGCTGTGCAATATTTTAACATTTTTGACAAGGGGAAGAGTAAGTACAAACATCTGTGGTATCATTTTATTTGGAATCCTACTTAATTAAATCAATATTACATATAAAAAACATGTTGGTTTCATGCCAGAGGCAATTAAGCACTAACTTTATGCAAAAAATTAACTTAAACATAATTCTTTAATGTTTTTGGGGTCAAAATTGGATAGTTTCAATTTTGCAACAGTATTCTTAGGGAACCATGGACAGTTGCAAAATTGAGGGTCTTCTGTGTATACACAGTATAACTTAGTGACACATACATATTTATTCACTGCAATGATAAAAAATAACTCTCACAGTATATTATGAATGTAATTTATTAAAAAGGAAAAAATAAAAATATATGAATTTGTAATAAAATACATATCATTTACATATTGTGATATATTTCAGGGTCATCAGAGGGGGCTATGAATTACTGGACCCCCCCCCCCCC